>JAJIBD010008912.1:0-63796 GCA_021461705.1 Cryptotis parvus
CTGCTGCCACATGTACCGAAAGAGCATCACCTTCCTTGGGTAGAGAGAAAGATTTATTTGATTAATCGAAGGCCAAACACTTGTCATTCAATGCCAAGTGCCTCAGGTGTTTGAGCCTTGCATGACTGGTTGGTTAGCAGCATCCGGAGTAATCCAAGTCTCAGTTTTCCCACCAGCACTCTGAGTGCGCTGGTCCCTCATACCTTTTCTAAACCAGTGGATTAATTTTCCAGAGTTTCAAATATTTGTCCCCTCAACTCCTCAGTTTTATGCCAGTACGAGTAACGGTAGAGGATCTTCAAGTCATCTTAACCCAAATTATCACTAAAAGAATTGAGCACCTCCCAGAACAAGGCTTAAGCTAAATCAGAACAAAGCCCAGATCCCTGCCCTCATGGGACCTATATGCTCCATGACAGGTTTGCTAAACTCAACATGTTCAAAGAGACCTGACGCCTCCCGCCCTGGCTTCACTCTAAACCAATCAATTAATAACCCGGACCCTCAGCAGCTGTCCTGCCCTCATTTCGCCCGCCTCACCCTCAGCTGTGCCTACTCTCCACCACCCAGAAAACACTCAAGTCTTCTTCATGTGGCCTAGATTATCAAATGCATATTACTCCGCGCCTCATGTTCCATTTACAATTGCCTTAACACCATACCCTCTCCCCTGGGCACATATGACACTGTTCTCTTTGGCCTCTCCATCTAGCATGCTTACTGGCTCTACCCTAACTCCCTACTCTAACTCTAAACACCATAAGGGCTCACTAATTTGCTCTTGGCAGTCCTCCTCTGGTTGAGAAGACAGCTGTGTCCTCTCTCCTCAGGCATGATACGGAGCCTGTACATCTGCTGCCCTTCCAGATAAACTTTGCTGCAGTCAAGGACCCTACTGTCCTCATGGAAGCCCTACATTCTGGGACACCATGTCGGTCATGCAGAAAACACTCAAGCAGCTCTTAAATTTTCATACCCTAACAGCTCAGGAATCATAGACTCAAACCCAACTTTTAAAAGAAGAACCGTAGGTAGAGGACGCAAGATAATCTCACCTCCGTCTTGCATTGGAATAAAAGTTGTTATTCAGCAGAAAGCATTTGTCTGTTCCTGGGACCAGAGATACTAGGTTATAAAACAAGAACTCACTTCACTTCTGAGGCAATAGGCCGGGTGTAGAGGGGGGGGGGCCAACATACAGTACCTTAGCATTTACACGAGCTCCCACAGCAAAACACCACAGTTTAGAGGCTTACTGGAGTCAACGGAATTTCTGCTTCTGTTACTGTTCTTCCATTTGTGTGATAAACCAGCATGCTCATGCTTTTTCTTTTCTTTTCTTTTGTATCTTTCTTATGTAATTTCCAGCCACCAGGAAAGGAAAGGATAAGACACCCAGTATTATAGAAAGAGTAAGACAAGGAACTGTGACTGCCACAGAAATAACAATTGTATTGTTGTAAGAACATCCAAATTATCTGAGGGGGCGAGGACAGAACAGTGGGTAGGGTGTTTGCCTTGCACGTGGACTACCCAGATTCAATCCCTGGCATCCCACATAGGAACTCTGAGTACTGCCAGGAGTAATTCCTGAGCCAAGAAGAGCCAGAAGTAACCCCTGAGTATTACCGGATATAACCCAAAAAGAAAAAAAAAATATCTTAGGTTATGGAAAAGTAGATTCTAAAGAATAAAGAACATTTAGGTTATGTGTGTATGCATACCCAGATATAATGTTATTCCACATATATAATACGAGGTGATTATGTTGCACCATTATATAGTCTCAAAATCTATTTCTCCAGGCTACACAACAGTACTCTTGGTTAACTGTCTGGGTTAACGCAACCTTCCAATAAAGGAAAGCAGAAGCAAGATTCCAAATAAATCTTGTAAAGCTGAAATCTATAATTTGATGTGGTGTATGAATATTAGCAAAATATGACTTATCCCCTGAACACAAACTCTTTTGCTAGATGTTGCAAGATATTTTGGTACGAAGAAGCTGGCCACTTCATTGAAGCTACAGTTAGACAAACAGGAATTTCAAACAGTGTTTATGGTTCCATCACACTAGACTGAGGGTACAGGCTCTGAGGAGGCAAAAAACCTGCTCCCACTTAGGGATGGTAAGATCCTCATCTCTCAGGAGCCATAACTCTGTCGTGGAGCGCAAGCTTTGTGTGGTGCATTTACAGAGAATAGATTCCACCTTTCCATAACTCCCCATGATTCTCCAGGAGTTCAAGACTATCAAGTCTACAACTAAACCACAGAAACATTCTATACGAGCTTCCTTGGAGGGAGGAGGGAAGTGGGATGTGGAGTGGAGGGTGGGGGAAAGGGACAGTTCAGGGTTTGGATGAATCTTCTCATCCAAGTTTCATAAAGGAGAGGAGGAGAGGTTAGAGTGATACCTTTGTGTGTGTAGGAAGAGTCCAGTTTAGCCTGAGAGCAACAAGGAAGGAAATCCACAAGCGAGGTCTATGAATAAAGAAACTAAAAAGAGGAGGAGTAAGCAACATTAGGAACAAGGGCGAGAAAATGAGTCAAGTGGATGCAAGGCTGACTCATGTGTGAAGCAGGCCAGCTGATAGCTTAAAAGACAGAAATCTGCTTGTCTGCCCTCACCCCCAAAAAAGGAAGCAGGAGGCTTTCATGGGTAAAAAGTGAGCTAGAAATTTACTTTAAGCATTGACTAAAAAGAGATAATAAATCAGGAAACTTCCAACCACTATCTTTCTTTTAACTGAAAGAGAATAAATGCCATCAGCAATATTAATTATAGAAAGAGCACTTAAGGCTAAAAACAAAGAGATAGGGCGTCCACTTCATCCATTTCTTTTTCTTTTTTTTTTTTTGAGAGAGATCCAAGCAAAGTATTTCTTAAACAATTCCTAGGAGCCAAGGTTACTCCCAATAAGGTGTTAAGGTTGAGAGCCATTGAAAAATTGTTGCTTAGTTTTTTTTTTATATTAGTTTGAATCCTAATTCTATTAATACTATCTAGAAACTTTCAAGACCAGTAAGAAGCAAATAATAACAGTTTGCTAAGAATCAAAGTACCAGTCATTTCTCTCAAAGCCCTGGATTCAATGGTTTGGAGTGAAATGAATGAAGTCTTGGAAAGATACGGAATTCTCAGAGGACCCAGTTTGAGTTGTGATTTGATCACCTACTGGCTCAGGGACCAAGAGTCAGCAATCAGTAGCATAAGATTAACAATGCTTCTCTACCTTCTTCCTGTGTGGCTTGGAGGATAAAGTGCTTTGCAAACTGAAAACCTAGCAAAACAAGAGCAGTTCTTATTTTCAAGTCCCTTCTAATAGCATGTTCACACAATCTATGACTCAGAATTTCAAGGAAGTAAGAAACTTAGTCTTTGCACTGCTAAGAAGGGAAAAGTCACATGCAGATTTAAGAACACAAAGAACCATCACTTAGAGATTGTACCAGCAGCCTTCTTTTCAAAAGCAAGAAAGATCTCTACGCTAGAGAATGCTAGGAAGAGGAAATCCAAATGTAATTAAGGAAAAAATGTGACTCTTAAAATCTCCATGACAAAAAAAAATTTAGATTTCCTCTCCTAAGTCTTGTTTTGAGAGTACCAGATGTTACCAAGCCTCCCTTTCTGATTCAGAAACAAAAGCAAACATAAATCTATATATCTTCATATCGTAGCATTTCCTCCCTCCAGCATTCTGGAAGCTATTCAATACTTTCTTCAACTAACCATTCTTCCTGGTCATAAATACATGTATTTCACCACTGTGTTTATACCTGCATATCATAAAATAGAACTTTCATTCTCTCAAGAGAGGCAAATGCATGCTCATAACTTATTTTAAGGTTGTTTCTTGGTTACTCATCCCAGAAACATCACTCATCTTTCCTGCAGTCCTGAACATGAGAGCTGTCTCATCCTACAGGTAGGTTATCTCTTCAGAGTGCCCTGTTTACTGTTAAGGGGTTTAGGTCAGAAAATCACAGTCATCTGAGATAGATAAATCTGACCACTTATCCCAGCTTTGAGTTTGAATTTTCACCTGGCTTCTGTGCAATAATGCTTTCATTTCTTTAGCGGCTCCTCCCTTTCATATATTTGTAGGAAAAGGAGCACATATCTGTCATACGTGCTCTTTACAAAGGGTTCCATGACTCAGTCTAATGAGCACTGTCTGGTGGAAGTGCAGTGAGCCAAATACGCCATTTAAATTTTTCTAATGGCCACATTTAAAAGGGAATGGAGACAAAAAATGACTCTAGTTTGGATTTAGCCCAATACACCCACAATATTATCATGCAATGAAGAATGAAAAATTAGTAGGTTGTTTCCATTCTTTTTCTTTATGCTGAAGCTTCAAAATCCAATGCGTGCTTTGTATTTCCAGGACATCTCCACTGAAACCACCTACAGTATGAAGGCTCCGTAGCCACCACTGGTTTGTGGCTAGCAGACCTGACCATGTAGCCCTATGTATTAGGTGAGAGACTGGGCTTAAGTATTCATTTCTTTTTAGTAGCTCCCTTCAGTCCTAAATACGGATTCTATTACTAGAGCTCTGTAACTGGTAAGATACAGGTACTAGGATCTTAACAGTTACAGTATCTTACCAGTTATGGTTACAGTCATAATCTGAGATTTTACTCTGTTGACTTATGTCTATATACTGCATTTAATAAAGACACTATTTACGCCATTTCTATAGCTAAAGAAATAAAGGTGGGAAGTAATATGAGGGGGCCGGAGCGATAGCCCAAGCGGATAGAGCGTTTACCTTGCACGGCCCGCCCATGCGCCAGGGTTCGATCCCCGGCATCCCATATGGTCCCCTGAGCACCGCCAGGAGTGACTCCTGAGTGCAGAGCCAGGAGAAACCCCTGAGCATTGCTGGTGTGGCCCAAAAAGAAAAAAAAAAAGAAGTAATATGTTCCAGCTATCCAGCTAGAAAATGATAGATTTAAACCTAGTCAATCTGACTTCAAAGACCAAACTCTTGGATATTCCCACTAATAATAAAAAATATTCTTTTAGCACCCAGCTAAATATCGCTCCCTTCCCTTTCCCCATCACATGCTATTCCTCAAAGTTACTATTCTCTCTCTCTTCTTTTTCACTCATATATGTGTATGTGAAATACATGTATGATTTGTGTATATTTATTCTTGATTTCATTCAAATTTCTTTTGTTTTCATAGGAATAATATGTGCATGCATAAAAATCAGAAAATCAATCTGAGTGGTGAGCACATTATTTCTGATATATTTAAATTTTATACAGTAAATTTTATGCTGCTTCATCCATATATTTTACATCAACTGTATTATATTATAGTAATTCTGAATTTCCTTACTTCACTCAACAATTTTATATGCATTCTTATTGATAAAAAGATGAGCTTACTCTTATTATTTGAGTTTATTCTTTTTAACTAATGCATAGATTCCAATATAAAAAATAAACCTCATTTTAAGATATTCACTCGGTCTGGTTATTTCCAGTATGTCACACTTTTTAAACAATGCTATGAACATCTGTAAAATGTCTTCTTATGCAAATGTGAGCATTTGTCCAGGATAGTTAATTAGATGTGTACTTTCTGTGTCATAGGCCATGCATACTTTTGGCCTTAATAGATAATCTTAAGTCTCCAGAGGGTACCAATTTGCACACTCTCAGTGCATAAGGCTGCTTTGTTTCCCATGTCCTTATCAACACTTGATAGTATAGTCATTTTGAATATAATAAAGAAAATTGAGTTTTATTTCTATGCTTTCCTGTACAATAGTGGAGCTGTTGTTTGTTTGTTTGTTTGTTTGTTTGTTTGTTTGTTTGGTAAAGTCAGGAATCATACCCATCTATGGCCTCACACATGTAAGGTTAGTGTTCTCTTACATCCCTGGCCCCTAGGCCTCTTCCAATATGTTTATTTACTGGAAGTTATTAATTCATCATCTGAAAATAGCTCACTTACAGCCTCTGCCTAGTCCTTGTATTTTTCTATTATTGCTTTTCACCTATAATTTATATTGCCTCATTTATAGTGTGTTACTCTTACTATTACTATTCACACATTCTGAAATCTTTTCCGCATATGTAAACCCAAATGAGATTTTTAATATTCAAATTCTTTCAGGGAGAAAAATGACCTCAAGCTTGCTGAGCATCATGGAGCAATCCCGCCCAGCATGTAACAAACAGCAGCCGCCTGGGCTCTGGCAGCTTCCAAGTCACTTGAGGAATTGAAAGATAATTAGAGGCCTAGGAAGTGGCTTCTCTGGAGTCACCGCTGCAGTCCTTCATCCTCTACTCCTCCTCCTCCACAAGCTGAATGGCAGCTGCCAGGAAAATCTCCCCTCCCAGAACACAATTACTCTGACAAAGGGGAAGATATCTGAAAAGGACCCAGCAGTATTTCATCTCCCCTTCCTCCCTCTACTCCCGCCACTGGCTTCCTCATCCTCTTCCTCCGAACATATTCCAGAGTCTTGTTTACATGTCGGAGGGAGACGACAGTTGGTTTTGGCTCTGAGTTGAATATTTATAACATTTTTTTTCTAAAGGCTCTTCATGTTATTTACCTGCCTGTCAGGCACCATTGTGCACTGAAGGACAGAGTCTGCATGCCCTAATGATTTAAAGGCAAATGCTTTTTTTCCCAAGGACATTTTAAAACTTCAGTATAAAAATAGCAGCAGTCTACACAGGATCTTCAGAGAGAAAGACCTATCTGAGCTGCATCAGGCATAAACTAATTACAAATTAAGGACTTTCTGGGATCTTATCACTGTTACCACTTGATTTTATCTTCATAGATATCAGGAAGAAGGGGATTTCTCAGGATCTTTCCCAAAGACTGTATTTCTGTTTTCTTAGCCCTGCCATAAAGGAAGAAATAGAACAAAGAAAAAGGCAAGACAAATTTCTGAATAATCTTAAAGATCAAAGAGAACAACAGAATTAAGGCAGATAGATTCAAATCTAGATTTTTAACTGTAGAAATAAATATATGTGAAAGATTCTATAAATTATGTTAATGGCATAAAGAAATAAGCTTGTTATTGATTTTTTTAAACATAAAAAATTTCATTACAGCCCGGACATATTGCCTTTCAATGCATAACCTTGGAAGAGCATATCATAATTCAATGTGCATGGCAATTGCTCAAAACATTTTTAAAACTACCCTGAGAGTTGCCTTTAGAGATAGCTTTCACACTCACAGAAAATTGTTCATTACTTTATAATCATAGTGCACTGGAGGCGGGGTGAGGGCTGGGAGGAGAATCAGCATTGCCTGGCTTAAGAGGCATTCCTTTTTCATCAGAAATCCAACCTCAGTCAATAAATATGCTTTGCATAAGAGAATCAAAAAGATTCTTTTTTGGAGGCAATTTTCACTAAGCGTACTTTATCACATTTTGAAAATCAGAGAAAATAATTTTTTAGGAATACCATCTGACTGCAGTCTATGTTCTAATAAATTTCTTATTTTATTAAACTTTAAAACAATGAAATTATTTTAAAATATTATTTTAATCATGTCTCACAAACTGTCCCAAGTTAGTATTTCTTCCTTCAGTTCAAGGTTCTAACCCTCATGCACCAGTAGTTTCTCTGCAGGATTTTGTGACTGTGCTGGTTTTTCTGGATGCTTCCTTCTTCTCAAACCGAGTCTCTGAACTCTTGCCACCAATTGCCATCACACATATCTCACTCCTATATAAGCAGGTAAATGACTTGTGAAATTCTTGATCTACTCTCTGACTGAATCCTGATTTCAATAATTCCCAAACAAAAGCTAGGACAGGAGTTGGAGGTGAGGTAAGAAGAAGCCAGAACTTGGCCCTTATGAAAAGGGGGAAATTTCAAGCACAATTCCTCCATTGTCTGCTCATTCAGAGTTTCAGAGGTCTATCCTTCTAACTAATTTTAAAAAAGTAAGAATTTAGTGAGCTCAAGTTATACTAAGCATATACTATATGTTAACACAGTAGAGAACACAGTTGCGGTAAGTTCTTCTGGGAAAGTCAACTAACTTATTCGTTCAACATGGAAAGCATCTGCACCTCAGTCTATTAAACTGAAAAAGAATTTGGTTGGATTCCCTAATGGGTCTGCTGGAAGATGTATGCTCAGAGGTGAAGTCATCATGTTCTTGCAATGATATTTCTTTAGGAATGTAATATGCACAATGACTATAGAACTTTTCAGGAAAATTAAGTCAGGAGTATTCCAAGAACTTGCATGAGCTTCCCACAGTTGATTAAAATTTTACAGAACTTTCCCAATATTCTCCCACAATATAAACCTTCCTAACAGATGGAGGGAGGAGAAAAACAATCCCACAACATGTAACACACAGAATTATACTGGAGAGGTTAACATATCAGTAATTCTATGACCAAATAATTCATACTGATCAAGATAGATGCGCAGTTTCTCCTGGCTCTTCTAGAAGTAGAAGAACCATATTTAAGAGAGCCTGGTTGGTTCCCACAGTGAAGTAAAACCAACTTTCTCAATGACCAGCTCCCAGAGGTCTGAGGAAAACAGGTTAAATTCATCTTGCAGAACTGAAATATTGGCTGTATCTTACAGATACATATAGAAAAGGAAGACAACTTTCTGGACTTGTACATTAAAGTGTCAATGTATAAGTTCTGAGGTTCTGAGAGTTTTTTAATTCAATTGAGTGGTGAATATGTATAGTTGGTTACAGCTATTAAATATTATACAAGAAAAACATTTATTTTCTACCCTCACTTTTCCAAGGACTAAACTTCTACTACTGGGGTAACTAGTTGTGTGCTATGGCTAAGTACAATTTCTAAGTATAGCCATAGTGTGTTTTAGCACTAAGTAATGCATGTTTGTTTGGAAAGCAGTCACGAAACATGTTTAAAATTGTCAAAAAGACCTTTTTTTTCTTTATAAGAGCACAGGAATTCTTCAAGATATCTAAGGGTCAAGCAAGAAATTGTCAAGAGCACAGGGCACATAATTTTTTAAAGAACAGCAACTTATTTGGGGATCAGAGGGGTTCCTCAAGACTATAAATAAAACAGGGACTGGAGAGATAGCATAGAAACAAGGATGTTTGCCTTGCATGCAGCAGATCCGTGCTCAAGCCCTGGCACCCATATGGTCCCCAAGCACCATCAAGAGGGATTCCTGAGTGCAGAGCCAGGAGTAACCCCTGAATGTTGCCAAGGCTGTCCAAAATGAACAACAAAAAAATATGGATACAAAAAAAAAAACAGCAACATGACTTTTCCTTGTGTATTACAACAAAATTCTTGTTTCTTTTTCACAACATTTCCACAATTGCTTGAACTATATATCAACTTCCACCTTCATTTAGCTTACTTTGGAATTCTAATTCCACAGTTTCCCTTACCACTGCAAGCAAAGGCAACCCCTATTGCAGACCTTTTGCATAGTCTGTGGTCAGGGGCGTTTCCTCCAGATTTGAATTTACCCAAATAAAAAGGCAGAAGAAAGTCAGCTAGCCTGTATACCATCTACAATGAGACATAAGCATGTTCAGATTCAACAGGGATTTGTCTAGCAAATACTCAAGGGAGGAAGAATAGACTGCAACCCATAGGGAATTTGTTTGGTGAGTCACACCAAGCATACAGCTTTCAAAACATGAAAGTATTTGCATTTTAAAATTCAATGAAATATTTTAAATCATAGAAAAGATATTAATAGTGCAAAAAAACTGTACACACTAATCAGATTTAACACATGTTGTTCATATTGCTCCCATATTTAAACAAAAACCAAAATATTTCATAAAGTTGAATTCTCTTTTCTATCCCTCTCTGAAGATTTCCATCATTCAGCCTCTCTCAGCATAGATAACGAGTACCCAGAAATTGATGTTTCCTTTCCTTTCATGTTCAATCCTTTTATTACTCACAGTCATGCATCCATAAACAAAACCCTTTGTTTCTTTGCAACACAATTTAAATACATATATTTATTTCTATGTTGAAGTATACTCTAAGAAATCTTTTCTTTTTTTTTTCTTACAGAGAAAAGTGATTATCTAAATGCTCTTAACTAATCTTCAGTACTGGATTCTGATTAGACAGTGAGGACTTTAGAGCAGTATCAAAATTTTAGTGGGAGGTCATTTTCAATAAGAACTATCTTTAGTGTTCTGACAGAAAATCACCATCAGATTTTAGCCTAATGAATTTCCATGAACATAATTATAAAGCAAGTTCACTCATGGTAGCAGTCTAGTAAACTGGTCGCTGGAGTTCTTATCTACAACTAGCTTCCAAGTAGTTATTTACCCGATAGAATCAGAAGTTCAATGATCTCTGCATCACCCAGAAATGCAGCCACATGAAGAGGGGTTCGTTTTTCAGAATCCTGCAACAATGGAAAAGACATGCAAGTCAGTATCAGCTGAAGGTAGTTTCTAAAGACAGAGCAAAACAAAGGTTAAAGGCTTAGAAGAACGCACAGGTCAACTATGTACTCAGTTAAGTTCTAATTATATATTTTGTATCAGCATGCCTCAATCACACAGACAAAAGAACCTATTTTCTGTCTCTGTTTTCTGTGTGTTCCTTTTATTGACGCTAAACTCAGTTTATAAGCATTAAATGCAGGCAAAAAGATACACATGATAACCTCTAAGTATATATATATATATATATATATATATATATATATATACACATATATGACAATCTACAATGTGTAGGAGAAGGAAGAGAGAAAGAGAGAGAGAGTAAGAGAGAAAAGAGATAAAGAACCTGCCATGGAAGCAGACTAGGGGAGAGGGAGAAACCCACATTGGTGGTGGGAAATGGGCACTGGTGGAGGGATGGGTGCTGGAACACTGCGTGGCTGAAACCCAAACATGAACATTTTTGTAATTGCTTATCTCATGGTGGTATAATAAAATATATTTTTAAAAAACTCAGTTCAATACCAACACAGAACTGAGTATTAAATACAGGCAAAAAAAATGCACATGATGGCTTCTAAGTGTATGTAGTACAACCCACAATGTGTAAGAGAAGGAAAAGAGAGAGGGGGAGAGAAAAGAGATAAAGAGCCTGCCATTTAGGTGGGCTGTGGGAGGGAGGAATTGGGGACATTGGTGGTGGGAAATGGGCACTGGTACTGGGTGGAGGGCGGGTGCTGGAACACTATGTGACCGAAACCTCCAAACATGAACAACGTTGTAACTGTATATCTCACAGTGGTATAATAAAATGTTTAATAAAAAATAAAGTTCTAGAAGAAAAAAACTCAGTTCAAAGATAGATCATGCACTTGGAAATAAAATTCAGTACCTTTTCAAGCCTTCAGTATGATTAAAGGAAGAAAATCCTACCTTCCTACCTACCTCAACAACAAAATTTAAGACTTTCAATGCTTTATTTCTTAAAGGAATACTGTGAAATTGTTCACAAGGACATTAATATAGTCATTTTATTAATTTATTATTAAAAACATTAATATAGTCTTTTTTCTTTCTTAGATCTCCATTAACTACTGCCTATCACTACCCATTCTCAGAGTACTGACTTACTGGATTCCTATTATATACAAAAAACAGAACCCAGGAACAGAGGGTAATCACCAGGTCCAGTTCCTTCCTTTATAACATGAACACCCATGTGGTAGGTTCAATCAAAACTATGCAAACCCACTTTACATGGAGATCACTCCAATGGAGCAGAAAACTTTGGCAAAAAAACTAACAGAGTAATGGGATCAAAGGACAGATGACGGGAAGAAGATTGTTTGTAGAGGGAGGAAAAGGGCTTTCTGAAGATTTTGGCATGAAAGCTGAGAGCTGTGATAAGACCTTACTGTGTTTTATGGAAGAGAAAAATTTGACTCAAATAAATGAAAAAAAATCCCTCAAAACTCCACTGATCTATAACCAGGATAAGACTGGGTCTTCAGCTATCAGACTCCTATCTCAGTTCTTGGTAAGGTACTTAACATATTGTGCCCAGAGGCAGCATGATGACTTGTATCACTTGTCTTCCCATTGTTCCTCGATTATTTGATCAAGTGGGCGCCAGTAATATCTCCATTTGTCCCTGTTTGCAGGCCAGTACAGCCCAAGGGCCTCAGCTCACTCCAGGAACATAAAGAGCTTTAACCATTCCTTCAGGTCATGCGGAATGAGGGCTATTATTATTATTACTGGTTTTGGCATATCAAATACTACAAAGGTAGCTTGCCAGACTGGGAAAACTATTATCCCCCCTCTGCAAACTGGAGATAATTATATCTACTTGAGATTGAAGCTGCTATAGGTAGGTTGAGATCTATGCTGGCTTGAGACCTGGCCCATGCACAGCCCTTAGTCAGCAGCAGGTAAGCTGATGTCAATCTTTCCTCCCAAGAGTGAGACCTTCCACAGGGTAAAGAGCAAGTTTTCCTCTGCTTAAACCCACAGTAACGGTTTGAGGCTCTTCATATTCCTGAATCAACCAGATGCCATTGGGTTCCATTGGCACGTGATATGGTCCAATGGAAATGTTACTGGCGGCCCTCGAGCAAATCGATGATAACGAATTCAAGTGATCAAGTGATCAAACCCCACAGTACCAGCATACTTGGTAATCAGCATAAATTGGCCAAATGGAAGCAGTCTTTCAGGAAGGTATCTCCCACAAGCTTCCACCAACTGCTCCACAACCATGGTAACCAAACCTTGGGAGCAAAGTTTGAGGTTTCTCCTAAAAGTAGCATGCATTTTTAGTGTTTAGCACTCTGAATTCACTCTTGCTTTAATCATTATTTCTACTGTCATTTGATTAACTAACTCACATAATAGCCCTTGCTTAGTCGAAGGATTCTGCCCAAGAGTTTGGGTCCTGGCTTGAGACCTGGCCTCAGCCTCTTTCAAACCATAACTTTGGGATATTTAATGACTCAGTGCAGATGGGTGGCAGGGGGACATGACAAGAACTGATCTTAAACCTAGTCTATTCATTGAGAAATCTTGCAGAAGTATTTATGAAGGGGTGAACTAGCTTTAGATAAACAGAAAAAGAGTAATCCAAGTTAGATGGGAATTATCTTTTCTATGTGAGCCTCAGGCAGTTATTAAAGGAAAGAGAAAAAAAAGATAAATGTACAACTTGGCAAATTTAATAAACTATACAACCATGGTTAACACATTATAATATTCTTCCTGCAAACATCAAAATTCAAGGTTTGAAAATATACTTGCTTAATTGAGGATCAAGATCTTAATCTCTGCAGTGAACTGTACAAATAACCAAGACTAGGTCTTTCTAAATGTTTTTACATATAGCTTTAAAAGAAATTTATATTTCATTCACACCTGAAAATATTTTTGACTTCTGAAAATTTTGTCAGTTTTAATTACATAATTATACGTTTGATGAATTGACTTGGTTCCAGGATTTGGTTCAAAAATTTAAACCTAAGCAACTTAAAATTTTGTCAATTTTTAGAGTAAAGGTTACATAATTATATGTTCTGTGAATTGACTTGTTTCCAGGGTTTGGTTCAAAAAATTAAATCTATGCAACTTAAACAAGGAACAACCCAACCAAACTTATGACTTCATTTGACCTGAAGCAAAAGTCTGGGCTCTGTAGAGAACTTGGATTAAAATAAAAATCAAGTAAAACCGCAACATCCAAATCTGCTTAGCCTGATTTTATATAAACTGTTTTTATATCTAACTCTGTGGCCCCTTGTATGACACAACTTGTTCAAACTTTAGTTTCTATAGTATGCAATAGTGTAATGTGAGATAATATTGAAGACTTTTTATTACAAATCCTACTGCTCCCTGTGAATATGAACTTAACTTCCAGATTAATTATATTCTCCCTATATGACACACAATAGACAGATTACTGAAGAGAAGATCTATATCAATCACCAGCTGCTTTTTTTTCAAAAAGCAACAGAGCCACATAAATGACTTGTGCTACTAAGACTTTATCCAAACTAACAGTGCATTTCCATTTAGACAAAGAATTGACAACATCTCCTCTCAAGCAATGAACCTGAATCAAGTACAGGACCATGAGGTGAGTAGTAAATAATGAAAACACATTAATCACCACTTTCAATCAGGTGAAATCAACCAGAACGTTGCAGTCCATCCTTCGTCTATGCATAAGAACACTCTACTTTATCATAATCTAAACAATGGAGCAGGAGATGAAATGATAGAAGGGAAGCACAGGACATTTCTATAGAAAATACAATATTAGCATTAGTAAAAAATAGGCCAATGATACCCATAGAATGTACATGGGCGAAATAAAACCTACTGGGTAGCTATGAAATGTTTATTTTCCTTTCTAAAAAATTCTTCTTAGCTTTTCTACACCTCCTGGGGTCATAGTATTCCAGTTAAGAAAGCTCACCTTCCAGAATCATTAGCTCTTATCACCAATTAAAATATAGGTAATCTAGGTACTTGAATATGTTGGGTGATCTACCCAATAGAGAAGCTGGTGTCAAGAAATAAGGTGTCCTAGTCTGTAACCTGAAATAATTAATTTATAAAAATGGAAGCATGAATATCATCCTAAAAATTCTTCATGAACTTAATGAATCATATACACAGTCAGTGATGCCACATATGAAATTTATATACTGTTACAATGCAACTCAATTTTTCAAAATTTCCAAAATGATGCCAAGAATGGCCAAATATGGAGAAACTGCATGTGAATCCTGCAATCACTGTAATATCTATACCAAAACTTGAATTAAACACAAAACTATATGGAAAACTCTAGCAAGCGGGAACTGGGGGAGAATTCCTGGACAAAGTGGAGCCAAAGTAATGCCCTAGCCAAGGAAGAAACATCAAGCAATAATCAGGAAGATTTTATTTCTAAGCCATGCATAACATCAGACATAATACAGCAATGGAAGAAATTACCGACATTGGTGGATAAAGATTAAAGTCTGAAAAGAATACCAGGCATAGAAGAGCTCTAAATTCTCTGATGAAGACTCCAAAAACAATAATCAAGATGATGTTCACTAAAATGAGAAATAAACAAAAGAGAACTTCAACACAGACAAAGAGAAAAATCTAACCAAAACTCAATGAGAGGAGGCCGGCGATAGTACAGTAGGTAGGGTGTTTGCCTTGCACATGGCCAAGCAGGCTCAATCCCTGCATTGCATTGCATATGATCTCCCAGTACCACCAGTAATGCCTCAGGGCAGAGCCAGGAGTTGTTGGAGGACAGATTTAGCTATTCTGGGAGTTTTGTTGTTCTGGCCACTCCCAGCTTAATCTACTTAAGTCGAGGTTCATTCTAATGAGATTTCTCTTCTATGTAAACACTGCTAGAGGGTGTGGCACTTACAGAAGTCACCTTGATTGAATAACTTCTGACTTATACATCTACTAAGACTTCTATGTTTTCTAGATTGGGCACAGCTCCTCTTTATACCCACTGCACCCAGCGTGGGACAGTTAGAATTTACCAGGAGACTACCATCCTGGCTACGCTGAGACTATAGGAAGACTATAGGAAGGATCATACTTGTTTGCTCTAAGCAGGCGAGTGTGACCCTTTCAGTACACGAGAACAAGATACTCAGAATCACCCTGGTGCAGATAATAATAAGAAGGACCTTGTGGGTACCATCTAGATTACATGAAGCTCATGAAGTTAAGATGTATTACTTTATGTCAGCCCTCTCTTTCTCTCCAGTGTTTTACATAAGAGATAATCTCGGGATTATAAGGTATAAACCTTTGTTTATACCTGCAATAAGGTGTGGCACTACACTCTGTTTAGAGTTCTTTGTTGACATGCCCCCTCAGGTTGGATTACTTTGGTGTATATAAGGGGCTGACTTGAGGCCCCTTCACCTTTTGCCTTTTGGTTCCCTCAGCCTTCAGCTTTTGGCTCCCTGCGGCTTTCGCTTTTGGCTTTTGGCTTTTGGCCTTTTGTTCTTTGGCCTTTTGCTCCTTCTTCTGGGTAGGACTCAGCTCGGGTGAGATCCTTTCTCTTTGGTGGGAGACTTAGGCTCTTTGTATGGTCTAAGCTTGGACCAGAGCTAAAGTTTGTTCATTATATTGGAGTGCTGTGGAAGAGCTTTTGTACTATTAAAAGTCATTTTTTGGAACTGCACCGAACTCGTGAGTTTTCATCTGTTCTCCCAGCGTCCTCGGAGGTAGAAGAGAACCTCTGTCCGACACTGTCGGGGATCCCGGCGGCGTTCCCGACAAGGAGTAATGCCTGAGCATCACCAGATGTGACCCAAATAGCCAAAAAAAAGAAAGAAAAAAGAAAATCAATGAGCTAAGAGCTAGAGTAATAGTATAACAGGAGGAAGCTTGCCTTGCACACAGCCTAACCGGGTTTGATAAGCATCCCACATGATCTCCCACACACCACCAGGAGTAATTCCTGAATACAGAGCCAGGAGTAATCCCTGAATACCACTGGGTGTGGCCCAAATAGACAAACAAAACAGCAATGAACTAAAGAATGTAGTAAATAAACTAAAAACTGAGGGCTAAACAGCAAAAAAAAAAAAAAAAAAAAAGCAGAAGACTACACTATTGCACTGATACAATCAAATGACTAAAATAATAAAGTAAAGGAAACAGCCAAAAAATTACAGATAAGAATCAGAGACACAGATGGAACTTAAGCATATGTTTTTTTTTTTTTTTTTTTTGCTTTTTGGGTCACACCCGGCAATGCTCAGGGGTTACTCCTGGCTCTGCATTCAGGAATTACTCCTGGCGTTGCTCAGGGGACCATATGGGATGCGGGATCGAACCCGGCCAGCATGGGCAGGCCGTGTGCAAGGCAATCGCCCCTACCTGCTGGGCTATCGCTCCAGCCCCACTTAAGCATATGCTTAAGCATAAGCTTTATATGCTGGGAACCCAGGTTCTATCCTTGCCACCACAATGTCCCCTGTAGTACAGGGAGTGACTCCAGGACATAGAGCCAGGAGCAGCCACACCAGCACTAACAGGTACGCCCACTCTGGCTCATACCCCTAAAACCCAGCAAAAAGAAATATTATATAAATACATAAAAAGCAAAAGAAAAAAATTTATGAAAAATGAAGACAACAGATTCATAAGACAGCATCATAAAGAGCAAATTTAAATTACAGAGACTCCAGAAAATCTCAAAAGGCACAAGTCTTATTTAAAGAAATAATAACTGAGAATTTCCTCCTAAGGAAGAAACAAGATACCTATAAATGGAAACTCAAAGAAATTCCAATAAGATAAACCCAAACATATGCATATCAAGACACATTATATTTAAAAAAATCAAAGATAGAGATAGAATCCTAAATGCAGCAAAGGAAAAGTAGAGTCACATATAAGGGCATGTTTATAAGACTCACAGCAGATTTCTCAATTGAAACTCAACAGTCCAAAAGGGAATGGACAAAATGGTGACTAAATTGTCTCAGTAAAGAATACTCTACACAGCAATGACATTATTCAGATTTGAAACAGTACTAAAAAGATTTTCAAACAATTAAAGAAGTTCTAAACCAGTTCTACAAGAAATGCTAAGGGGTCTTCTACAAAAAGAAAAAGAAACCCTACTTAAAAGTAACATACTTACAAAACACAAAATGTGGGAGTAAAAAAAGAGTAATATAAGGATCTCCTAGAATTAAATTCAGACTTACTTGCTTTAAATTTAAAGTGTGATATAAGTTTTGAACTTTATAAAGTTCATGATAGCTTAAAAAAAAAGACGTAGAAGAAACAAACAAAAAGATGAGCCAACAGAATCTGACCATTCTACAAAGGGACAAGGTGTGGTGAGGGTGGGGGCAGGGCGCAGGGGATGGTAAGGGAGGCTAGAGAAGGAAAAAGAAACAAAGGAAACTGCAAGAACACCCAGAATCCCTATACAAAGAGCAATAGTGGGGAGCAGGGAGTTGGCACAGGGTGCGACTGTGCTTCTGGTGCCTCTGGCTTATGGTGCAAGCGTTGCAAGCACCCAGCCCCAATGTGACCCATGAAACCACAGGCCTCCCAGATATTGGTGGGCGTCCCCCTGGAGGCTAAAGAATGCTGGCTGTGGTCCTAGTGTGGCTCCTGAGCACCCCTGAAGTGGCCCAGGTGGCTTCTGATACTTTAAGGCCAAACAAGACCACATCCTCAGTCCTTCACATTGAGCTTCCAGGCTCATTTAGCTGAGAATTACCAGGTATAACTCTAACCCTCTGAGCACCATTTTAAAGGCTCAGAAAAAGCTGCAATAAAATTTTTATGGCAATAATTTCATTACGTGGCAATGACCCAAATTCAACAATCAAAAGGCACAGAGGTAGCTAGATGGTTGTATACATACCCAAAGCTCAGCTATTCACAAGACCTAGTTGAACTTGAGTGGTAAATTTAAGTTCAAAGAAGCTGGGAAATGATGGCAAACTTTAGGCTTATGGTAGCCTAAAATAAAGCAGGGACAGCCATACTCATATTATGACAAAATAGATTTCAAGCCAAAAATAGTAATGGACATTATATAATACAGGCATGGATGCTATATAATGATTAAGAAATCAAAATATCAAGAGAACTTAACATTCATTGAATATATACATCAAGAAAAAGGGCATCGAAATGTTTAAAGCAATTACTACCCAGTCTGAAGACAACAGCAACAGTCAGTAGTAGGAGCTTTAACACCCCACTCTTACCATTAGACAAATGAGTCATACATAAATCATCAAGGAAACTGCCTTAAATGAGAGTTTGGAACGGCAGGACTTAATAGAAATTTTCAAGGATTTCTCTCTTTTTTTTTTTTTTTTTTGCTTTTTGGGTCACACCCAGCAATGCTCAGGGGTCACTCCTGGCTCTGTGCTCAGGAATTACTTCTGACAGTGCTCGGGGACCATATAGCATGCTGGAGATCAACCCTGGATCAGCTGCATGCAAGGTAAACACCCAACCCGCTGAACTATCACTCCAACACTGACATGGCTTAAAGAACTAGTAAAAGAAGAAATGAAATGCAAAGCTAGTGAATGAAAAGAAATAATAAAAATTAGAGCAGAAAAATAAACAACATAAGTCAAAAAAAACAATGTGAGTCTTTAGAAGTTCAATAGAACCAAGAACTGGTTCTTTGAAATAAACACTATCAGAAAACAGAGTGGTAGAGGCCCTTGGGTACTGGTGGAGGAAGATGTCATGCATTAATACCATGAGCACCAACACTATTATGACCATGTTACATTCACCAACAATTTAAATTTTGTTTTGTTTTGTTTTGTTTTTGTTTTAGGGGCCAAACTCCATAGTACTTAGGGCATACACCTGTTTGTGCACTCAGGGATCACTCCTGGTGGGGCTTGGAGGATCATATGGGATGTGTGAGACAGAACCTGGGTCAGTCATGTGCAAGGCAAGTGCCCTACCTGCTGTACAATCCCTCTGGCCCCAACAATTTAAAAAAATTTAGTCAAAAATAAATAACCAATATTGAAAAGCCCTTAGCTCAGCTCATGAAGAAAACAGACTTAAAGAATCCTAAGAGACTCCTATGAATGACTTTGGGCCATCAAGCTGCAGAACCTGGAAGAAATAAACTTTTGAAATCACACAATCTTCCACTGAGTCAGGAGGAAGTAAAAATCTTAGTCAGTCAATTACAGTCAGGAAATTTAAACAGTAATCAAGATGCCCCAAAACACAAACTCCTAGTCCAAATTATTTTATTGGCAATATCTAACAACTCTTCAAATATGATTTATGACCTATCCTTCTAATTTCTTCCAAAAGACTAAAGAAACAAGAATTCTTCCAAATAGTTTCCATGAGGTCAATATTATTCTGATACCAAAAGCAGAGAACCATCAAAAAGAAAAATAATCAGACTAATGTCCCTGATAAACATATATGCAAAGAATATCCAATAAAATCTTATGAAGTAAATTCAATTAGACTAGAAGGAGAGTATGTCATAATCCAGTGGAATTTATAAGCATGTGAAAATTGTTGAACACATACAAATAAGTTAATACATATGCCACATCAACAGAAAAAATAGTTATGGGGGGCCAGAAGTCAATAAGTACAGTGGTGAGGGCTCAGGCCAGGTTTAGGTTAATATCCAGTACCACGTGGTTCCCTGAGCATTAGGATGCAGCCCCGGAAGTCCTTTAGAGGCCACTAGCACCGTCAAGGTGGCCTGGATATCCCTAGGACAGAACCATAGCCCAGTTTGCCAAAAAATCACATTTAGACAATCACCCCTGGATTGTCTGAGGCCCCAAAAATAAAGAATAAACATTTTTTACATAAAAATATATAATCATATTAATTGCTACAAAGAAACATTTAACATGATCTAATCCATTTAAAAAACTCAACAAAATGGAAAATGAAGGAATACAGCTCAGCATAGTAAAAAGCCATATGCAAAATACTCACACCTAACATACATAATGGTAATGGCAAGAGAAAAAAGAAAGAAATCAAAGAGGAAAACCTTTCCTGTAAAATCAGGAATGAACTGGTGGAGGAATTGGTGCTGAAACAATGTATGACCGAAACCTGGACATAAACATCTATGAAATTGTATACCTCACGGTGGTATAATAAAATATTTTTTAAAAAATCAGGCATGATGGAACACTGTCTGACCAAAACCCAAATATGAACTTTTTAATTGTTTATCTTTGTAATTTTATATCTCACAATGGTATAATAAAATACTTTTTAAAAAAATCAGGCATGAGACCAGGATGGCAGCTCTCACCACTATTACCCAATAGTGTTGAAATTCCTATTCATTGCAATTAAGTAACTACATAAAAGAGATCCAAATTGAAAAAGAAAATGTTAAATTATTATGCATTTGCAGGTGTTGGGACATTATGTGTGGAATACCCTAAAGATCCCACTAAAAATTACTAGAAACAACAAAGTAATTCATTTTGCAGATTACAAATTAATATAAAATAATATGCTGCATTGTAAACAAGATAGAAGTTATGGAAGTCAAGAAAATACTACCATTTGCAATTTCATTAAAAAAAATTAAAACCAAAATGGAAAGGCAGAGCTGGAAGTACACTGCAGAGAGAAAGCAGAACATCAGAGGCAGGGGATTTAACATTTGTTCGGAAATAGAAGATGAGGTGGAGAACTGGAAGTGAAACCCTCAACTTAATAAAGATGCTGAAAGTAGTCTTGAAAACAGACTCTTCCGGGGCCGGAGCGATAGCACAGAGGGTAGGGTGTTTGCCTTGCACATGGTCAACCCAGGTTTGATGCCTGGCATCACATATGGTCCCCCAAGCACTGCCAATAGTAATTCCAGAGTGCAGATCTGGGAGTAACCCCTCAGCATCGCCAGGTGTAACCCAAAAAAGAAAAAAAGAATTCAGGTCAAATGATCGGTTTTTTTTTTTCTTTTTTGGTCACACCCGGCAATACTCAGGGGCTACTCCTGGCTCTGCACTCAGGAATTACTCCTGGCGGTGCTCGGGGACCATATGGGATGCCGGGGATCGAACCCAGGCCGGCAGAGGCCGGCTGCATGCAAGGCAAACACCCTACCCGCTGGGCTATAAAGCCAGGTTTCGGGAAGAAGGCTGGAGAATAAATGAAGTGAACGTACCACAAGAGCAAAAGTAAAGGGTCCAGAGTCATGGATGGCGCTAAGGGAGTAAAAAGTAACACAAAGACCATAACCATCAATCACAAATAGTGCCAGGACAGCTTGTGGGGAGAGAGAGGAAAGTTAGACCAAAAATTGCATAGGGACAGGGGTGGAGGGGCAGGATCACGTTAGTGGCAAGAGTGTGCAAGAACTTCATACATCAATATTACAAACTTCAATGCTATTGTAACCATATCACCTAAATTGCAATAATTAAAAGAAATTTAAAGTCAAACACACAAGTATCTGCCTCCTCAGTATCTGCACTCAGGTTGAGCTCATTTCTAGGGGTTTAAATTCATCATGTCTGAATCATCCAGGGCATTTTAAGCTATACAAATTGGTTCTGGGCCAAGACTACACCCAAGGTACCAATAAACAAGACCTATCTTGAAAAATATGGCCCCAAGGAACCCAAGACACCCACAGATTAAACCTCCACTAAAGATCTCAGAAGTCTCTCAAATTGAAGTGGAAATTATTCACTATAACTACTGGCCAACACTAACTGAAATAACATAACCTATAGAAGAATCAAAGATATGATGAGTAATGTCTAAACCACTTAATATCTGAGTAACAAGCCTAAAAAAAGTCTATTATTTTTCTTTGAATTTTAGTTATTTTTTTATAAATATTCATTATACCACCGTGAGATATATAATTATAAAGATGTTCATATTTGGGTTTTGGTCATACAGTGTTCCAGCACCCATCCCTCCACCAGTGCCCATCTCCCACCACCAATGTCCCCGGTTCCCTCTCCTCCCCCAGCCCACCTCCAAGGCAGGTTCTTTATTTCTTTCCCTTTCTCTCTATCTCTTTCTCTTTTCCTTCCCTTCCAGATTGCGGATTACAGAACATACATTAAAGGGTTGTCATGTGTATCTTTTTTGCCTGTATTTA
Source organism: Cryptotis parvus (assembly GCA_021461705.1). Taxonomy (NCBI): domain Eukaryota; kingdom Metazoa; phylum Chordata; class Mammalia; order Eulipotyphla; family Soricidae; genus Cryptotis; species Cryptotis parvus. Next base: position 22,574 of record JAJIBD010008912.1, read on the forward strand.
ATGCTCAGTTCTAGGTTGGTATTAGTACTTTCGACAATTGTTAGCACACTGTTCCATTTTCTGTCCTACCTAGCCTCTGACTCCCACACGTTTGTGATAATTTCGACCTTTGACAAGCCTCCTGATACATATTTCACTTGACCTTGGATATTGGTATCATTATATATATAAATATAAAAAAAAATATATATATATATATGTCATGCAAATAAACGCAGTCAGGGGCCGGAGCAATAGCCCAGCGGGTAGGGTGTTTGCCTTGCACCGTGCCATTCTATGCCGGCCCTGGTTCGATCCCGGCATCCCATATGGTCCCCGAGCACAGCCAGGAGTAATTCCTGAGTGCAGAGCCAGGAGAAACCCCTGAGCATTGCCAGGTGTGACCCCCCGCCCCCAAAAAAAAAGCAAAACAAATAATAATAATAAAAGATATAAAAAAAATAAAATAAACGCAGTCATTCTATATCTGTCTCTCTCCTTCTGGCTAATTTCACTCAACATGATCTTCTCCATGTCTATCCATTTATAGGCAAATTTCATAGCTTCATTTTTCCGAACAGCTGCATAGTATTCCATTGTATAGATGTACCAAAGCTTCTTTATCCAGTCATCGATTCTCGGGCACTCTGGTTGTTTCCAGATTCTGGCTATTGTGAATAATGCTGCTATGAACATAAAAGTAGGGATGGTGTTTCCAGTGTGTATTTTTGGCTTCCCAGAGTAGATTCCCAGGAGTGGTATGGCTGGGTCAAATGGGAGTTCAATTTCTAGTCTTTGGAGGAAAGTCCATATTGTTTTCCAGAAAGGCTGTACCAGCCGGCATTCCCACCAACAATGGATGAGTGTCCCCTTTTCCCCACATCCACTCCAGCACTTGTTGTTCTTGCTCTTTTGGATATGTGCCATTCTCTGTGGTGTAAAATGATATCTCATTGTTGTTTTGATTTGCATCTCTGATGATTAGTGATGATGAGCATTTTTCATATAAAAACTATTATTTTTTAATAAAATTTGGGAGATGAGATAGAAAAGCAGAGTTAGGGGCAGTACTAAATACATGACACTAGAAATTTAAGATTTTGTTGGTTTATAAAAAATTTTTGTATTTGTAAAAAATTTTGTATTGAATCACAGTAAGATACAATTACAGAGTTGTTCATGATTGGGTTTCAGTCATAATGTTCCAATTATAGAAATTATAGAAATTTAATATTTTGGTTTAAGGAAGAATTAAAAAAAAAGGGAGAATGAAAAACAAGGCAGTAACTTTAGAAAATGTTTTACAAACATTTCCTCAGTCACATTTTCTAGGCACAGACATTATGGAGAATTAACTAAATCCTAAATACCATGGTGAGAATTAGGAATACAAAATTTAAACATATTGTCCTTACCTAAAGAAATCTACAATCCAATGACCAGTTTCCAAATTTAGGACATCAGGACAAAAAAATAATGGGGACTAAATAATCTTTAAGTTACTGAATAATTTGTGAAGCTTAGTAAATGTGATGAGCTAAATGTCTTCATGAATACTTCCCCAAATGCTTCCAATTTCTGAATTACCCTGGACAGGAAGTCTAAATTGAAAGTCAACAACAACAACACAGAAGTCTAAACTAGAAACCAACAACAACAATGAAACTCTTCTATCTGTAAAACCAACATTCACAGCCAGACCTCCACAAAGATCCTATTAGCTTCAGCTTACCTGTAACTTCTAAGTCAACTTTTTTTTTTGTAATTGAACCAAAGTGCAATACACCATTACAAAGCTGTTCATGCCTGGGTTTCAGTCATACAGTGTTCCAACATCCATCCTTCCACTAGTGCACATTTCCCAACACCAATGTGCCCCATTTTCCGCCCACTCACCCCCCCCCACAACCTGCCTCTATGGCTGGCAATTTTCTTCTGTCTCTCTCTTTTGCACTTTCTCTCTCCTTTTAAACATTGTGTTTTGCAAAACAAGACATTGAAGGGTCATCATGTATATAACTTTACCTAATTTCCATACTCAGCTCTAGTCCAGCATTGCTATTCCTAACTATTATTGTCAAACTTGTCCCTTCTGTAGCTTACCTACCCTCCACTCCTGACACCTTTGTAATAGATTCAAACCCTAGATTCAAATCCTAATTCCTCCTAGCCTGTTTTACCTGGCTTTGGATAGTAGTCTCAAAAAACTAGAAACTGAGCTCCCATTTTACCCAGCAATACCACTCCCTGCGAATATAGCTTGGGAGGTCCAGAAACACCACTTGCAATTCTATGTTCATTTGCAACACTATTTACAATAGCTAAAATATGGAAACAACTGAGTGCCTGAGAACAGATGACTGGATAAAGAAACCATGGTACATCTAAGCAATGGACTACTATGCTGCTATTAAAAAAATAAAGTCATGAAATTTGCCTATAAAAGGATGGACCTGAAGAGTATCACGCTGAGTGAAATTAATCAGAAGGAAAAGAACAGATATAGAATGACTGCATTCATTTGTGGGGCTTACTTTGATTAATTACAGATCTCTGCTGGTATATTCTAGACTGACTTAGGGATAGTTTCTTGATCAAAATAGAATCTAAGACTAGGGCAACCTTCAGTTCTGCATTTACTAACATCTCTTTTCTATGTGGTCTCTCCAAAATGGCCCACGTAGCTAATGAGTGACCATACTGGACATTACCACACCCATGAATACAAGAGCAGAAAATAATCTTTTCCAAATCACGGTAACAGTAACACAGATTAAAAATGGCTCGTCCATATAGAATTTTGTAAATTATTCACAAAAGAGAGATCTTTTTCCATTATCCAGTAGCTCTAATTCCAAATAACTCTCCACAAATAAATCCGCACCAATGAAAAAACCCAGGTTTCCCCAGAAGGAAGGAAGGTAAGCCCTCCCTTACTATGAATAGTCAAAGATACACACAGCCAGCTGGCGTCTGAACTAAATTTGCAGTATGTCACAGAGAGATCAGGCAGAGGAAGTTTCGGTCGTCTGTTTATCCAAAGTGCAGATGAAAGAAAACGGGGACTTGAAGTTCATACACATAAAGTAAGCTTGACTTGGGCAGAAAGGTCATCCTACCGTCTAAAAAATACTCTGTACATGGGCAATCTAAGAGGGCACTGCTCACCTCCTTTTTGAAGATTAAGAACTGTTTATCGCATGCTTTCAAAATTCTCAGTTTAGAAGTGCATGATCTAATCATAATTATAAGTATCTGTCATACACTAAAACAAACATCCCTCCCTACATATAAATATCTCACATACCAAGACAGGCAGATGGAGCAATAATAAGAAAACAAGCCCTGGAAAGCCTTCCTGTCATGAGATACGTCATGAAATATAGAAGTTTCAACCACTAGTACAAATGCTCACTAATATCAAAGCATCAAAGAAAGAGCTGACAACTTGGGGCCAACAAGCTTAACATGATATTGAGCATAGATCACTAGGAGCAAGGAGATGTGGAAAGAAACTAAGAAGACACATAGGTACCCGGAGATACTTTGTTTCAGATCATTTGAAGAAAAGAACCAAAGACATGAAAAAGAATTTATACTCAAAGACACAAAAAGAGAAAGATGCTTGATCTCTTTTTTTAGCAGTTGTGCTAAATTTAGCAGTTTAGCAATTATAAACTATGTTTTAGCATAGTTTATAATAGCAATAGTCATTATTTTTGATACCTAGTCTTAAGGTGAGAAATTCAGAGTATAAGGAGGAAAAGTAAAGAAACATATCATGGTTCTTTGATGTTTACCTTCATGTTTAACATCTCACAAATACACAGAAGTGCAGAAAATAGCAGTTTTGTGTATTCCCACCTGCAAATTAAACATCTTCACATTTTTTCATTTTTCTAGATCAGCTGCAGAACTCTAGTTCCTAAAGTAGCTTTAGGGGAAAGTGTCCAGAAAACTGTGACTTGCAAATAGTTCAAATTACTTGAAGCATATGAATGTGTGGGGGGGGGAGAAAGAGAGACAGAGATAGAACTAGAGACAGGTAGAGTGATGAGGAGTAGGTTAGGCTGTTGTAGTTTTTCTCTATTACAAATTATAATGCAGCACATCATTGTATATGCCCAGCTGTGTACATATGTGAAAATATCTGCACAGAAGAGAAGATTCAAGTAAAGGAAGAACCAGATCTTGGGGTTTATGTGTTATTTTGTTAGACATTGTTAAATGGCTCTCAAAAGTCATCTGACCAAGTTATACTCCTACTAGTAATAAATTAGTTTTTTTCCCCAACACCCTTCCCAGTACTTGACATTATTAACCTTATTATCCTTTATTTGGAGTGGGGGCCTTACCCAGCAGTGCCCACAGCTAATTCCTGGTTCTGTGCCAGGGATCACTCCTGGCAGGCTCAAGGGACACCTGGTGTTCCAGGGATCAAACCCATGCCAGCACATGCAAAGGAAACATCCTACCTGCTATACTAGCTCTCTGGCCCCAGTGAAGTCTTTTTATTACGATACGAGTATGTTTTAAATATTATTAATTCAATTTACAGGAAAACTGAAATTGTGCCTTTATCTGAATTTATCAACATCTAACCTAGTCAAATGGAAGCATTTAGATTTATTGTGTTAATCCTGAATAAATGTGTGTGCATCTCCACGCCTCTGATGGTATTAATAAAGACATATAACAAACACTAGTACTTTTCAATCATGCTATATCTAAAAGGTGCTCAAATCGCAGATTCAAAATCATACTTATTAGCTAAACAATAATTATTTGAAAGAACTTCAAATGAAGATAAAATGCAGGAAATTAGAAAACCAACAACATTTTTATTATATCTCCCATAGGTGGTTGAATATTGGAAATTTTAGTGGATAACTTTTAATATGTAATAATCAAATATTATATAAGATATTTTATATTTCCTAACTTAATTCTTAAAACAAAATTGTGAAGTAAATATCACCACTATTTTTATAGTTGAGGAGGCTTTGAGATAAGTAACTAGGTCTGAGATATATTACGTGACAGAACCAGGAATCAGACCTAGATTAAGTTCATTGTTCATACTCCTGTTGACTCTGCACAGCTGCAAGCTTTGGTAAACAAAAGTTATTAGTAAATTTGATACTCATGCCCTAATACTCAAGATCCTTGGACAAAACTCCTGTAAATGAGCACCACAGGGTATCACCAAAAAAATGGAGGGGCAATCCCCTACATGCCTTTGGATCAAAAAGACAGTATAAAAGTTAAGGTGCTTGCCCAACTCTGTCTTGTGTTGGGACAGTTCATAATGTAGTTCCTAGACCACTTTTGCAACTTGTTCACCACCAGGTGTGTTTAACATTGCTGTGCAGTTGTGGGGATGGGGGGGCAAGTGAGGGAATCTACTTTTCTGTTCTTTTTGTTTTTTACCTTCCCCAAGAGGGGACAGTCTGGCCAACTTGCTCAGGTAACGCAATAAAAAACATTGCAATAAAAGAAAAAAGAGTTAAGCTGCTTGCCTTGAACATAGCTGACTAGGTTTAATCTCTGACATATGGTCCCCAGAGCACAGACAACAGTAATCCCTAAATACTCCCGCTGTTGCCCCCTCCCCATCTCCCATCCCCACCTCCAAAAAACACACACACAAAAAAGAGCAGAGAGATGCTCATAGAGTTAGAGTGCATGATTTGCATGTGGGAGCCCAGGACACCAAAAGTGCCCCCAAAGTATGGTCAGATATGTAACCCCCCATCTCCGAAAAAGGCCTAGGTTATTGAATTAAAGTCTATATGTATTTGGCACAAGAAATATTCTCTTTGAAGTCCCTTAGAGCATTTTTGTTTCATAAATGAAAACTTTGAGAAATATTAAGCAAGGAAATAGGAGTAAATCTAGAAAAAACTAAGTACAAGTGGGAGAGTGAACTGCTCATGGTTCACTTCTGCATATATGCAGCACGTCAGCACTAGGTTTTCACAGACCTTGCAAGCTCACCCCCACGGCCCTAACTGACAGAAGCCTTTTAGGAGAAATCTCTACCTGGAAAAATGGACAGAGCACTCACTTTGAGGCCCTGACAAAATCGGGCCAGGAAAATTTCTTCTGCGCCAGGGGAAACAGAACATGGAATAGGGCTCGTGTGCTCCACCCCTACAGAATGGAAATACTGGCTGAGATGCTTGAGTATTGTTGACAAAGAAATAGTAAGTACATGCACCCACTGCAAAGTCAATCAGGAGCTTCTGACGAAAACCAAAGCAGACCGTCAACACACTCTGAAGTGTGTGGGGTCTCTCAAACCCCACAGTATCCTAATCAAAACCCCACAGTATCCCAATCATATTAAGAAGCCATGTCTTTAAATTTAATGCATTTATTAAATAATTTTCCATAAAGAAACTATTGTCCTTATACAATATGGTGGGAATGTTTAACTGTTGAGCTTATTTAAGGAAGCCCACAGATTAGAACTATTCTTGGTTCCATGAGTTAACCAGCAGAAAGACTAGTTTCATTTCTGTCCCCACACAGACTCTCTATCCATTGATTAGTTTTTTTAACCAATTTGATCAATAAACATACATGAGTACCCTGGTGATGGGTTTAGTATTGAAATTACATGCATGAGAAACCATTATTAATAAAAACCACATTGGTACTATAAACCACAGAACATCAATAAAAAGTTTTAAATAAAATAATTGTAGATGTCTGAGCCTCGCTCGTTATCGGAATTAACCAGACAAATCGCTCCACCAACTAAGAAGGGCCATGCACCACCACCCAATGGAATCGAGAAAGAGCTATCCATCTGTCAATCCTGTCCGTGTCCAGGCAGGGGTGAGGTTTCCGTGTTGAGTAAAATTAAGCCGCAGGCTCCACTCCTGGTAGTGCCCTTCCATCAATTCCTTTTACCGGATCATCAACACCCACTCTGCAGCAGTTTTTTTTTTTCAATCCGGCCCAGAACTCCATCCAGCAGACGAGCCTATCACAGCCCAGATCTGCAGCGACACCCACCCTGCAGCAGTTTTTTTTTTTCAATTCGGCCCAGGTATGCTGATCCAGAGACTCACAGACATGGGGCAGAGCTGCTACCAGCTCTCCCTGTGCCCAGCCACTCAAGAGGCGCCCAGGAGGGATGGCAGTTTCTAGCCCTGGCCCGCCACCCAAGCAGAGCCTCGCAACAAGCCAGATGACACCCCCACTCCATGAGGATCGCCATTTTCCACATCCGACCTCCCTCTCATCAGAACTCCATCCAGCATATGAGCCTATCACAGCCTGGCTCACGTGGCCACAAGTGGCCACGCAGTTCATCAATAAATGCTGTATTTAGAGGTGACTACAAGAGTATGCCACCCATACTGCAAGCCTGGCAAGCTGCCCATGTCATATTTGATATGCCAAATACCAGTAACAATTATGTTAGGTCATTCCCATGACCTAATATAATAGTTTGAGGCTCTTTATGTTCCTGGAGCGAGCAGATGCCCTTGGGCTCTACTAGTATGAGACAGGACATATGGAGATTTTACTGGAGCCCGCTGGAGCAAATTGATGATGAACGGGAAGACAGTGATAGTGATAGTGATAGATGTCTGAGATTCGGAGGAGTAAGAAAACAACATCAATGAAAAAGTTAAACAAAAAGAAAGTTATTAAGTTGCCACACTTCAAAATGGCTAATACAAGGAAATTTCTGTCGGTAAATGAGCAAGCAGTGTGACAGTGAAAGTCTTGTGAGGAGAAGGCTAAAACCAAAATATATAAAATATTTTAAGTGGAATGGCATTAGAGATGTCCAGAGATTCTAACCAATTGGTCCAGTGTTACACTGCAGCTAGTGGCAAGCTCTCCCTTCATTCACAAAAATGAAACATATTTATTGGACCCCACAATGCAGGAAGCATGCTCAGTCTTTAAATATGCCTATTCTGGACACAATTCTCAGCTATTAAGTTGCTCTCTGTCTCTGTCTCTGGCAACTTCTCTCTTCCCCCAAATTAGAGGCACCCCCATGTGGCCAATAGAATGCAGCTCTGAAGTCTGACTGACCTTACTGGGAATCTCTACCACTTATGAGCTGGATGACTTTGGGCAGATATAGCAACACCTCTGTGATTTATTTTCCTTTTCTGTACAGTGAAAGTTTACAAACTAAAAAAATATAAATACTAGTCCTCCTGCTATTAGTAGTAGTTTTAACATCCATATGGTTTATCATAATTTTTAAGTTGACTTTGGTTATAATAAGATTGGGTTTCTGGAGAAAGTTTTGCTGTTAAGGATTTCTACCTGGTCACCACTAGACGGGCTGATGCTGCCCGCCCAGAGCAGTCCAACTTCGGCACTCTGCCTGCCTCCTCTTGACCCAGAAGCAGCCAGTTTCCCTGGACTTGGCCACTGTGTCCTGGTCTAACCCATCTAAAGAGAACAACTGAAGCCTCGCCCAGAATTCAGAGTGGACCAATTCTGAATATTCATATACAGCTATTATCTCCCTCCTGGAAACCTCAGTGGAGCTTTTCTTCACACAAGAAGCCCCTAAAACACTTCTTAGCTATATTAACTGCATCTCTGTGGCCCCAAACATCTCCTTTCTCATCCAGTCTGAGAGAATCAGATGTGGTTACCATGCAGACTAACAGAAGCTACCCTGGGAGTCTGAATACTGTACCCTTTCTCTCCTTCACCAAAGCTGAAAACTTCCAAACCAAGCATTCCCTGCTAGACACCTATATAAAACATTTCTGACACCTGATGACAGTTTCCCAGTCCAAGATACCTATGCTATCAATAAAGGTACCTCCTGATCATTTAAGCAACACTCTCCTCAGTGAATGCTACTCAGTGGAGGCTTCACAACCTCAATTACCAGCTGATATAAGAGTACCCAGAACTTGGAGATGCTTACAAAAACCACACTTTTGGAGACAGGAATGTGGTGACACACATCCACCTCCAGGGAAAACGTAAATGGCTACTACTACACCTACTTGAGAACAATCACAACAGAAAATGATCACCAAGAATATACTAAGCTTCATAAACTAAAACTAGAACTCTAAGGAATATTTTCACCCAACCCAACTCTAAATTACTTTGTATTTCTAGGCCAGCACCTTTCTGTATGTATTAAGAGCATCTTGGGATCCATATTCAACATTCTGTATTCAAAAATCAAGAATGGGAACATCTCTCTAGAGAATATACCAAATACTCATGCACTCAACACCAGAAAGGACACAGCTTCCCATGAATGGATTACACATTAAATTATTTAGAACAGTTTACTTGCTTACAGGCATTAATTTTTGCTGCTATGTTTATGATTTCATGTAAGGGAAGGATTTTTTCATTCCCATACATATTTCTGAAAATGGTCTATGTTAATTTCTATAAAATTGGTTAATCCATTAAATTATGAAATAAGATAATAAAAGAGGACGTGGATACAGTGAGATTAGGGCTCTGGACATCACCTCTTTTCTTGAGGTTTTCGTGCTCTTCTGAGAAAACTGACCTCATGAAGGAACAGATTCAGGCAGATCCATGAACACAGCAGCCTTCTATTCACTGCAGATAGGGAAATCTATCTTACTTCCTGCAGTGAGACTAGGATGGGCTGCCCCTCTATGACCACCTCCAATCTGCCAGCATTATAACTAAGATGCTTCATTTCCTATTCAGCGTGAACTCTCCCAATAGACCCCATCCACATTAATAATCCATCTGGCTAGGTGCCTTAGTCTGCAGTCAATGGGCATATATTTTCCTCCCTGTGATTCTTAAGACCATGCTAATCTCCTATCACTCCTACCCAGCTTCACACTTAAGAAAACACATTTATATTATAAATATTACTATCCTAATACAATTTTTCTTCCCATCCCAATTGTGTTATTATACTTAGATTCCTACTCAGTTCCACAGAACAGAGCTAAAAAAACCCCCTTCATTCCACTTAACCTACTTCTTTTATTCTTTTATTATTCTATTTTTTAGGGGTCACACCCAATATTGCTCATGGTTTATGCCTAGCTCTGGCTCTGCACTCAGGGATATCTCCTGGCAGGCTCTGGGGAACCATAAGTGGTTCTGAGATTGAACCTGGGTCTCCGCATGAAAGGCAAGTGCCCTACCCACTGCAGCCCCGTTATTATTCTATTTCTAATCATCTGTAATCTTTCCCCTAGGAATTTTATCAGCTTCTTCTGTCTTCTCACTGAAACTAAGACATCTGACTACAGTGACCTGTCCTAAAGGGGAAACTTCAGGTAGTCAGGAATGTAGAGGTGTGATGCTTTAAGAGATTAAGCACAACACAAGGAGGCTTGAGGAAAAAAGCAGGGGTATCTGACTCAACATATGGAGAGCATTTTAAAGTTACAAGATGTGCTCTTAATTTGGTTTTTTAAGTATTTTATTATACCACCGTGAGATATACAAATAAAAAGATATACAATTAAAAGTTCATATTTGGGTTTTGGTCATACACTGTTCCAGCACCCATCCCTCCACCAGTGCCCATCTCCCACCACCAACGTCCCGGTTCCCTCCCCCTTCCCCCAGCCTACCTCCATGGCAGGTTCTTTATTTCTTTCCCTTTCTCTCTCTTTCTCTTTTCCTTCCCTTCCAGACTATGGATTACAGAACATACATTAAAAGATTGTCATGTGTATCCTTTTGCCTCTATTTAATGCTCAGTTCTAGGTAGGCATTAGTACCCTCGACAATTATTAGCACACTGTTCCATTTTCTGTCTTACCTAACCTCCACACGTTTGTGATAATTTCCACCTTTGACAAGACCTCCTGATATATGTTTCACTTGACCTTGGATATTGGTATCATAATATGTACATATATATTTATGCCATGCAAATAAATGCAGTCATTCTGTATCTGTCTCTCTCCTTCTGGCTAATTTCGCTCCAACATAATTTGGTTTTTTGATCACTTAGAAGAGTTTTAACGTTCCACTCAAATGTCCTTTTCTCTGAACCTTCTTCTGTTTCTTACCCCACGTCTCCTCTCCTGCCCTGCTGTCTTCTCTCTTGGCTCCCTCAACCCTGGTTATTTTCCTTTGTATTTCCTGCCTACTATTAACTAGGCTTTGGGATCAGGGCAGAAATAATTCACATGTATAGCACCTCTATTAGGCATACAATTGGTATGCTATCTATGGAGAAATTAAAAAAGAATGTTTTGATTTGTTTTACAATATAGTTTAGAAATCTATGTTGAAATCTAAACTCTAATAAGAAAAGGGTTTGTTTGAGCCAGAGATGTGACTCAGCTGTGGAACACTTGCCTTGCCTGTGTGAGGTCCTGGTATCTGTCTTTGGCACTAGAGAAATACAAGGTAGACTACACCAAGAAAAGGATTTATTGCTTGGGAACATGGCTCAAGCAAGTATGAGGTCCTGAGTTCAATTCCTGGCACAGAATGCTCTCCCAGGCATTACTGAGTTCCTCCATAGGATTAGTCCAACAATTAAAATCATGATAATGATGATGATGATGATGATGATGATGATGATGATGATATGGCCTGTAGGTTTCTCAGAACTGGTTGTCTATGAAGGGTTAAGGATGCCAAAGGGCCTGGATTTAGTGGGTGCCATGACAGATCAAGGCTCTTGGCTCCTCTAATTTTGAAGACAGCAGCTTCCTCAGTCCACTACAAAGACTTGCCTTACTGCCAAGCTGTTACACCACCCCAAAGGCTACTGCCCTTCAGGCTATCAATTCTATGTCCTCAAGAAGTTTTTGAGCTATCATAGAATTGATAGCTGCTACCTGGCACCTACCTGCACCAGTGAGAAAAATTAAAAAGATGGTAACATGGTGCTACGTGTTCCTTAGAGGCGAGGATATGCTTACAGCTTATTAGTAAGGTTTCCTGAGACCCCACCCTGCACCTCGCACTGCAGGCTGCCACCTATGGGGACTTGCAGTTTTTTTGAGCCCGCACCACAATAAGACCTAGAACAAGATATGAATGTCCACACTTGTACAGGTCCACAAACGCCAAAGCAAAAATAAAAATTTTTAATATGGAACACTTATTTAGTTGTCGTTGGCTAGCCCAAACCTGCATATGAAATGATTAGAGGCTCTCATTAAAGCAAAATGACTGGTGTGGAATAGTTCCAGGCACAGGAAATCGAGGCGTTGGAACAGAGTCATAGAAAAGAGAAGGCACAGCTTGGTAAATCTTCACTAACAGGTCAGTACAGGCCCAGTGCTGGGAGGCATACTAGTGATGGAGAAAACTCACCTTGTGTCTAAAGGAAAGGGTAGAAGAGATTACAGTGGGGCAGTCTTTCCCTCATAAGGCTTTGGAACAGATAAGAAAAGGAAGCACCATCACCAGCAGGTTCCAACTGAACTCAAATGTCCAAGAATTTCCCAGAAGAACAAATTTCCCATAGGGGATGCTGTGGCCTGGGTACCCACAGCCCAGACATCTTAGCCATGTCATTTAGCCATAGGACCAGAATTTCTGAGGAAATTCTGTTCAAGGGTGAAAAGGAACTTGATTTCCAAATTGGTTGTGTGGGAACTCTATGGCACTTAAGTTATCTAAAAATGTGACCTCTATGGGATCCTTCCAGGATGCACCAGGTCACCCACAGGATGGGTATGCCTAGACTAAAGTGGCAGGGAGAATAGTTGCTGGGCTCCTGGGGTTTCTGGGTGGGTGTAAAAAGGCTTCCCTGTGAGATCAGGCAGCTCAAGAACATTCTCCTGAACAAAGCCCTGTGGAGTTGTTCCCGCCATACTGGCTGTTCGGTGGAGGGATGAAGAATAAAGAATGAAGAATCAGGCACCACGATGGCTGGCCTTGAGCAAAGACACGGGTTCATTTGCACTGGAGCAATGAAGTATATCCTGTGTTAGGATTCCGCCATGTCCCTCTGTTTCCTTTTTGTCCAGGGACCCCTCCTAGTTGCAGAACACTGGCTTCTCTTTTTTTTCTGCTTTTTGGGTCACACCCGGCAATGTTCAGGGGTTACTCCTGGCTTTTGCTCAGGAATTACTTCTGGCAGTGCTCGGGGGACCATATGAGATGCCGGGATCGAACCTGGGTCAGGTGCATGCAAGGCAAACACCTACCCACTGTGCTATTGCTCCAGCTCCGAACACTGGCTTCTTTCAGGATCAGGTCACTCCCCCCAGTGAGGCCGACCTCTAACTCCGACCTGCCTTCCTCCTCTTTTTCTCCACCACCATAACACCTGACTGACTATAGACAGTTGCACCATGACTTTCCAGAACTTTCTCAACCAACTTTTCAACCAACATCTTTTCCTCTGTGGCCCCTTAACTGTGTTTGCACTTGGTTGGCTCCACCTTAGATTTTAACCTCCTCCAAGGATGGGTATGTAAGCTGATATGTAGGACCATTAGGCTCTGGTTAGCACTAGAGTCTAAAAAAGGCAAGGTCCAAGTCCTGATATCAGGACCTCAGGCAAGTCAATGAACCTTTCTCTGAACCTCCATTTCTGTTTGTTGATGTGAAAAAATAGCACCTACCTCCTCAGGGATTTGCGCAATGAAATGATGCTTTATAATAAAGCCTTGGCACAGCTCCTAGTTTATGGTTAGCACTCAACAAATGCTGCCAGTATTATTTAATTCATGGTACACTCTTTCCCACCATGCCCATTCTGGCTGGGTGATGAGGAAAGAGAGAAGACAGGGTGGGGACAAAGGTAGGGAGTCTCACCCAAATTCCGGAGTAATCAAGACAGCACCATCCAAACAAGAGTAGGGAAATGTGTCCCAGGGCCAGATAAACATCCTCTCTACTAAATCTTCTGACAGGAGATGCACGGGCTCAGATGAATGAAGTAAAAATAGGCTTGGTATAGTGGGGGGTGTCATCTGACAGAGGAGCTGACCAGGCAAGCCTTGCAGCTTTAATAAACAAAATCTAACCACTGCCGCCTGTAATTAGTAGGTAACAGAAAGGTGAAGTGAACGCTGTGTTCTGTGAGGAGTCACGTGAAGCATCTCAGTTTCGATGGTGAGCACCAGTGAGCATCTTGAAATAGAGAATTGCAACCAGAAGGCCAAATATGAAAAGACCGCTAGAATACCAGAGGAACTAAGAAAACGCAGTGCTGTGTCTAAGAGACAATGGTCCAACCAGCTGACTCCTAGAGTGTTCCCAGGAGCCTCCAAGCACAAAATCTAATCAGTGGTAGCATCACTGAAGAGAGAAGGGTTCACCCTATAACCAATGCAAGTTTAATGGTAACTATGGGTAGCTATTCATGGATAACAGCTTTTAAACTTGGATTTCTTTCAGATAATACACCAAAAAATAACATAGTGATATAAATAATATGATTTTATTAAATTAACAGAAAGGTTTTCTAATCACTTTTATAGTAAGTCTGGGGAGAGGAGTTTGAAACAAAGATAAATAACATGATTCTTACCCAGACCTTCAAATTTTATTAGAATAGCAAAACATACTTGTAAATTTTAATATTTATATGTTTAAACATGGTCACTCATGTTCCAGTTCAGAATAGTATCTTCCTCATCCCAACACTCTACCACCTCCCTTTTGGTTGTTTTGGGGCCACACCCAGTGATGCCCAGGGTTTTTTCCTGACTCTTTGCAGAGGGTCACTCCTAGCAATGCTCAGTGTATGGGGAACAAACCTGTATTGGCTGTGTGCACAACAAGCACCCTTCTCGTTGTACTATTGCTCTGGTCCTTATCCCACCTTCTTTACACACTGCATTGCCTGTTGCTCTGAGAAAGCTTTTTTTTTTTTAATTTAATTTTATTATTTTTCCCCCAAATATCATTACACCATTTTAGACATACAATTGAAAGATGCTCATGTAGAGTTTTGGATCCACAGTGTTCCAACACCCATCCCTCCACCCAAACCCATCTACCATCACCAATGTCCCCACCTCCCTCCCCCTCCTGCACCTCAACTACTTGGCAGATTCTGTACGTCATTTCTTTCGTCTTTATATCTCCTTCCCGATAAACTTTCCTGCTCTTCGTGGAATACAGTGCATTAAAAGACATTACTGTTTCACTATTTTAGTGGACACGCGGCCTCAAGCGGCCGCGCGATCTGGGCTCAAACTGGTTTTGCTCAGTTGATCTGGTCGTGGGTCAGTTTCTCAGCGTCGGACAGCGAAGATGGTGGCTAGTGTGATGGGCGAAGTTTCATCTGGCTGCTTCCGGGACCCCCAGAGGCTATGGGCCAACACCCAAAACCCATCTGCCCTCCTCAGGACCCCATCGTCAGCTGGGCTCGGCGCGAGCCGGCTCCAGTCTCCCCAGCCGCTTGCAAAGCTCTGCCTACTGGTTCCCGGGCAGTTCCTGGTGCTCTGAGAAAGCTTTTAAGATAGTAACTGAGATCTGTACTTTTCTTAATATGTTCATGTCTTTGTCCAAAAGCATTATAAATTAGACCAAATGTGAGCTACAAGCACTGCAAGAAACACTGTCATAGATATTTTGTTAGAGTCAGGCACTGTGATAGGCTCCAGCAATACAGGGGGAAATGAGTAATAATCCCTATTCTAAACTTAAGATCATGAAATGATAAAAAAAAACACCAAATGAAAAGAGGAAAATTAAAAGAGAATGTTACAATAATCTTTCTAAAAAATTAGAATCCATGTATACACAAAACTGGGTTTAAATGAAAACTTAATTCTTTAAAAAAAAAATCCTAAAATAGAGAAGTATCATTTATATTGGTTGGGGGGTTTTTGCAAGCGCCAGGCTCTAACCTAAGCATTTTCCCTGAATTATGCTCAAAGTGGAGAAAAGAAATGAGTGTCGCCATTTTATAGTTGAGAAAACTATTTTACAGTACTCCATCAGGGAGGTAACAGGCAGAGCTGGAGCCAGGCAGGTCACGGTCTCAGTCTTAACAC
Organism: Cryptotis parvus; assembly: GCA_021461705.1. Classification (NCBI taxonomy): domain Eukaryota; kingdom Metazoa; phylum Chordata; class Mammalia; order Eulipotyphla; family Soricidae; genus Cryptotis; species Cryptotis parvus. Next base: position 38,485 of record JAJIBD010008912.1, read on the forward strand.
TCTTCTATGCTGCATCCCACAAAAGGACCATGATTAGGCCACGGCGTTAGTGATTCCAATAAATATCAATTAAGGACCAAACATTTTTCCTTCAAATTCAAACCAATCCTTGTCTAACATTTTGAATCATGAAAAAATTATCCAAAAATAAAAGTTTATATGAAATATAAATAATAAATCTAATTTTCAAGCCATGCGGACTAACAAATTTGTTGCCTTCTCTTGTAAGTTTAATGTGAATCAATTGCCCACATTTTAAACACTCTTGCACTGAGTCCAGAACAAGGTGTCCACAGCTCTCCAGGTGATGTGTCTACATATTCAAGTTTGAAAAACATTACCTATGAAGTATAGTGCGATGAAGTATGCTTTCAGGCAGGTCCAATAAGTACACAGCAAAAAAAAAAATTTCAGCACATACAAAATCATTTAAATATTTAACTAGTCATGCACAAATTTCATACTACACATTATAATATTTAATATTTTATTTGATGCATACACAAAAATGCATCAGAATTTAATAAATAAAAGTAGGTATTTCATTGCTCTCAGAGGCATATTGTGCACATTTCCCAGAGTGCTGATTCCCTTGGGGAATCTACCTCTCTAAATCAAGGATCTTAGGGCTGGACGATCCAATCAGACTGACATATTATAAGTCAGCAAAGCCTGTCTAAAATCCTATGTCAAGAATAATTTCTACAAGATGAAATTTTTTCTGTTTGGTACAACCTGGATGGAAACGGAGGGTGTCAGACCAAGTGATGTGTGTCCGTGTGCAATGTATAAAGAAATAACAAAAATGAGCAGATAATCCCCATTGGAAACAAACCCAGAGACATAATCAAAGAGACTGGAAATGGGGAAGACTAAAGGGGGATGGGGGATGGGAGGGGGTGTTCTTGAAAGGACTAGTGCGGCAGCACTGTGAGTATAAAACAACGGCTTTGATACTATTACAAATGATGGCACCTTATTATTTTCTAAAACAGAATTTATACACCTAAATTTATATACTGAATATTGCTACTCTATGAACAAAGCCCACCAAAATGAATCTCAGAACAACCGTCTTTGGAAATTTGTATGCAGGTAATGCTTTAAATAATTCAAGTAGGAACCAGAGAGACAGGACAGCAGGTAAGGCCTTGACTTGGACATGACTGATCCAGATTCGATCCCCGACTCCCCATGTGATCCCCTGAGGACCACCAGGAATGATCCCTGAGTAGTGAGTCAGGACTGAGCTCTGAACACAGCGCAGTATAGCCCCCCAAACCAAAAAATAAATAAAGCTGTACTTAGGTGTCCTAACATTTAAAAAAAAAATTATTATACCACCATGAGTTACAAAGATGTTCCTGTTTGAGTTTCAGTCATAAGTGTTCCAGCACCCATCACTCCACCAGTGCCCATTTCCCATCACCATACCCGATTCCCTCTCCCCTCCCCTGGCCTGCTTCTATAGCAGGCACTTTTCTCTCTCTCTCTCTCTCTCTCTCTCTCTCTCTCTCTCTCTCTCTCCCCCCCTTTCTCTTACACATTGTGACTTGCAAGAGATATATTTAGAGGTTATCATGTATATCCCTTTGCCTATATTCTATGCTCAGTTCTAGACAGTATTATCATTTCCAACAGTTATTAGCACATTGCTTTTTGGGTCCTACTTTATATACATCCTCTTATTATCCAATAGGCCTGTACTATGCTGATTACTTTATCTCTCAGGGAGTGACTGGAAAAATACTTGTTTACCATATGACTGGCTCATAGCCATACCGAGACTGTCCCTGTCATCTGGTTTAATGCAAAACACCTGACTCTTCCCCTCTACCAGGTTATTCTTCTGTAAAGAGTCGGATCATGCCTTAGGCAGCATGCTGAGCACAGCAATTTCCTTCCTATCTAGCATTCTATTCAATGGAATAGGAAAGCAGCTACCTTTGCCTATGATTTAGAGAGTCAGATCTTCTCCGTGATGACTTGCCTTTGGATCTCTGGGTTGTGTCAGAAGTTCACTGCCCTGTGGAACCTACTAAGGGAAAGCCTGGTCACGTGGAGAGGCCATGAGTAGGTGCTCAGGCCAGCTTGATGCCAGGCAAGTAGTGAAATGTCTCCAGTTGATTTCAGCCTAGTCCCCTAACTAACAAATTCTCCCAGCTGAACAGAAAACATAACAGAACTGAGAAAAAACACTCCACTATGTCCTGCCTGAATTCCTAATCCACGAAATCCCTTAGTAGAAGAAAATAGCTATTTCACACCACTAAATTATGGGTTGTTTCATTACACAGCAATTGTAAGTCTGTGATATTCTAAAGTCCACTCTGAATTATGAAAGAAAGACAACATTATATTTAGTGTTGAATGGCATTATTTCTTTTCTAGTTCTCAGCACCCAGGCAGTCATTGAATGCGATATATAGGGCAACACTCTAACAAGACTATTCATTAGACATCAACACTAATTTTTTTTTGTGTGTATCGACAAACAGCCAGTTGCTATCTCTGAATAATAATTGTGGTTAATGCTCATTTCACAGTCAATCTGGAAAGTAACTCTAGTTCTAGCCCCCTCTCAGAAATGGCTTTGCTCCTATAGCTCTTCTCCTCAGCTGCTCAAACACAGAACTCTTAAGTCATTATCAATACCTCAATCTTTCTTTTTTTTTCTGCCCACATATTTAGGAAGGAAAAATCCTTCACCATCCTCAAATCCCATAGGCTCTATTATTGTAGGGTACCTGGAAGCAATATTTTCCATCAGAGTATATACAAGCAAAGCATGTGAGCAGCGACAAACTAGAGCTAATAAGTGTTTAGCAGCCCTGGCACCATATATAGTCTCCTAAGCACAGAGCCAGGAGTAACCCCTGTGCACAGTCAGGTTTAGTCCCAAAACAAACAAAATATTAGCAAATAAAAAAATAGGCAGGCACTTAAAGTTGTATTATAAAGAAAACATATTTCCTTATGGTAGAAATTATCATCATCTTTATTATAACAAAGTTCTTTGCAAATCACTACAACACAGAGAAATTTGCAATAGAAATACTACCCAATTTTATTTAGCCACAAAACCTCTTTGACTTTTGGACACTTGTCAGATTTCTTATGAACTCTAAGAAATATTTTTTGCAATATGTTATAACATATTCTTCCCCAGAGAGAATCTAACACCATTTCAATTCAATGTGACTATAGGAATATTAATAATGGCTTAGTCTCCAGAAGTAACTGCTTTAAGTTTTGTACATCTTTATTTCTATCACTCTTTCTTAGGTTTGGAAAACTATTATTAAAAACACCTATTTACATATATTTTATACAACTGAAAGTAAATCTTTTTGTTAGAGCCTAAAAAACTAATAAAAGCAAATACAGAAAGGATGAAAAATTATGACCATTTCTATTTGAATTATAAAGAAAAATGGAATGTAGTCACTTGTCCTATAGTGCAATGAACTATTGATGAAATAGGCAACAATGAAATTCACTATTTAAATTTTATGAGAAAAGTGTAATAAACATCAGAGAATCCACTTGTGCTGGGGCTCTTGGAGAACTATGGTTTCCTTCCTCAGTTGAATGGAGAAGGAAAGGAGATTCTCTGATGATTGATATGCACAGGTGACTGAAAAATTATTGGTCCCAACAGACCATTCACAACCTTGTGAAGGCTAAGCCAGCTTGAAAATAGGAAGTTAAAATATTCATGCCAAACACCCAATGTTTACTTAATCAGAGCTAATGATTAGCTTCTTAATGAAATTTTGCAAGCTCAGTTGAACACAGAAAACATTTGCTTCCTGAAAAACAAATAGGTTTGTTTGTATTGTAATCAGACATCTGGAGCACAGACAACTCTTAGCCCTCAGGAGTATGGGGGACAGCCATGCTCAGGGACTTCCAACCTTTACATAAATGTGGGAGTGGCCGAAGTGTAAGGGTGGGTCAAGGTGTCCCAGCAGAAGGACAGGGACCGACAAACTGGTTGTGTGCACACCCAGCATATTCACTGGTTCTGAAACAACAGGATTTATGCCACAGATCCCAACATAAACTCTGGATATCTCTGCTAAAATCAGCAGTTCTCAAAGAGAAATAAGATGCCCAGAGAAGCCGACATAATCAGTGCTGATTCCAAAAGACATCTGGGAGGGTTTGGGCATGAGACTCTAGTTGGAGCTGCTTCTGCATTTTGAGCAAACAATTCCTTGGCTCTTCTTAGGGTAGATTAAAAAATACAACAGGGGGCGAAAGAGATAAACAGAAAACATAAAGATGACTTTTAATCTAGTGATATTATCCTATAAGGTAACATAACAGTGAATATGTGTCATTCATTATGTAATTGTCAAAACCAAGAATAAACCCTAAAACAAATAATGAACTATGGATAAAAGTTATGTTCATGTGGGCTCAGAGATTACAATAAATGTGCCAACATATTGGAGGATACTGATAGTGAAGGAGGCAGTGAGGGAGGATGGGATACATATGGGGACAGAAGTGATATGGAAAAATCTATCTTCTGCTCAATTTTAAAACTGAAATAGGGAAGCTGGAGCAATAGTACAGTGGGTAGGGCTTTTGCCTTGCACGCAGCTGACCCGAGTTCAATCCTCGGCATGCCATATGGTCCCCTGAGCACTGCCAGGAGTAATTTCTGAGCAAAGAGCCAGAAGTAACCCCTGAGCATCGCCGGGTGTGACCCAAAAAAGCAAAAAATAAATAAATAAAACTGAAATAGTCTAAAGGTGATTTCACCTTATTTTATAAAAATTTGGGAAACATCAGTAGATAAAAACAACAAAAACAACAACAACTACTACTACTACTACTACTACTACTATTACTACTACTACTACTAATAATAATAATAATAATAACAACAATAATACTATCATCATCATTGTTAGATGTGAACTAAAAAAGATCTCCAAGCCCTCATCCCCACAGCTGTCCTGACACTGGCTAAAAGCAGTGATCGACTGTTGTTAGAATTCTGGTACACAGGAAGTGTGCAGTGACAGATGTTTTATTCTACAGTACGGACCAGTTCTTTAAATAAGGACCGCTCCTCCTAGATTATGTAATCAGGGGGTTTATACTATGCTGCCAGTCCAGGCACAGTGCCAGGAACATGGTGGAAACATTCAACAAATGTCTGCTGAGTGAAGAGAAGTGAAACAGTAAGAGTTAGATTGCTAATTTAGCTTGTGTTTTAAAAGCGCTTCTTAACTATTCGAGCTTAATAGTGGTTGAGGGAAAAAAGCAATGACATTAGGAAATGCAGTAACAAGATCTGCTTTGAAGTTGCAAATAGTCAAGTTAAACTAGATCTCAAAAAAAAAAGAGGCACATAGTCTGATACCAGTGGATACTGATATGCAAAATAACAAGCCAGGCCAATCATGGAATCTTTGTAGAGCCGTTTCATAGGCTAGCATGAATGAGTTATTAAAAATAACAAGAGATGAAATCATCCTTAGTTTCTTCAATGATAACTACAACTTCATCTACAACCATACAAAGAATATCATGTATCCTAAAGGAAAACTATGCACTATAGTTGAGTATCTACATCAGAAATCAAGTTATCGTATTATAGTAAAATCAGTCCTACTTTGAAGTAAAAAAAAATTCCAAAGTAAAAATTGCTCATCACATTACATTGGATAAACAATCATGTATCACAAACAACATTTCAGTCATGACATCCTACCTATGAAACTATAGTTCTAATGGGCTATACCTTAAGCCTCATTGTGCAACAGGAAGAACCATCCAAATTAATTTAATTACACTCTCTGATGTTCACACCATGAAACAGTCTAACAAGGAAGATGTTTCTCAGAATATACTCTGTTGTTGTGACAAATTACTATTGACATACCACATTTTCTTTATGAATCCATACATCTACAAAGTGTTTGTTTCCGCACCTTGGCTACTGTGAATAATGCTGCTATAAACACGGAAGTGAGGCTAGCTCAAGCTACTGAACTTCATTTCCTTTATATATGAGATTGCTGGATTACATGAAACGTCTAGTTCTAATATTGTGAGGACCTAGATGCTGCTTTCCATACTGGTTGACCAATTTACAAGCTCACAAACAGTAGTCAAAGCTTCACTTTTCTCCACACCCTTCTCAGCCTGTTATCTCCTACCATATTGACAATAGCTCTGTTACCAGGCGTGCAGTGATATAGCTCACTGTGGTTTTAATTTTCATTTCCCTCATTATCAGTGATGTTGACCCTCTCTTCATGTACCTGTTGTTCATTTTTATCTCTTCTTTAAGGAAGCACCATTTGCTAAATTACCAAGAGCAAAATCACTATTCTGGGGTGTGGGTGGGGAGCAGACAATTTTATAATTAAATATATACTATGATGCTAAGTGAAATCCGCTCCCTAAAAATACTATTTACAATTTTTCTAATTCACAAAAAAGTACAATATACATTGGACATTTTCTCTTATTAGTTCGGTCTACATTCTTCATATTATCAATAACATTAATAAATTTTAAATTTTGCTTGTCTTAGGGTCATATACTCAGGGATTCATGCCTAGCACCACTCCCTGTGGGTCATGGGGACCCATACATGGTACCAGGGGTCAAACAAGGATCAGTCACCTACATGGCAAATAAAGACCTGGACTATGTTCACGACCCAAGGAGTATTTTAATTGTAGAATACGTTAAAAAAAACAGAATTCTGTTTCTGTCTATTATTTAAATAAATAACAAAAATACTGTTTTAACCACTTTTTATGTTTTCTAGCATTGGTGCACCTGTTGCAACAGGTCGATAAAGAGGTAACGTCGGGCCGCCCCGGCCCCCCGCCGGTACTTCGTCGAGCCAGAGTAACCCTACACCGCCTGTCCCCAAAAAAAAAAAAAGAGTATAACTGTGATTAAAAAGCTCTGGGGAAGCATAAACAGTGATAAAATCCTATGGAGCATATTAAGGCATATGAGTACATGAAATGACTGTTCATCTACCCACATAGATAAAATCTTAAACACACAAGACTGAAATAGCAAGTTACAGAGGATACTAATAGTCTGCATATGTAATCTTTTAAAGATATGCAACACCATCTAATGATTTAGAAGTATAAATAAAATGAATGGTTTGGGGAGACAGTCATCCTTTGTATACCCAAAGACCCAAGGCTGAATCCACAGGGTCTTTCAAGCTTGCTGGGTATAGCCCCGGGGGCCACCAAGCACCATCTGGGTTGCTCAGCTGCTTCCCCAACTCTGCTGAGCCCAAGCAGGACCTCATTGCTGAGCCCAAGCATTAACCATTGGGGCCAATTGTAATTGATCTCTAGGAGTCTCATGAAATCCCTGAGAGCCTGAGAGGTCCTCCAAAATTAAAAAAGATAGTGTATATAAAGACAAGAATGAAGAGACTATACAAAATTTTAGGACCGGCTCCCAGAGTCCAGAGAGGTGAGAGAGAGGGGAATCATGATAGTCAGAAGGCTTTTAAACAAGGCTTCAACTCTGCTTAGACAGTCTCGGTTTTCACCAGGTGAGGATGACTCAGTGAGAACAAATCCATGTCCCACTCTTGTGGAGCTGATAAGCTGTGAAAGGAGATGAAAAAAGACAAGCGAATACAGGATACTAATGTCATGTAGGTGAAAGTCCTAGAGAAAGAAGTCAGTGGTGGTTATATTATGTGTTTGACTTTAGTCAGAGGCAGACCAGGGAATGCATCCCAGGTAAGTAAGTCTGCAAAAAATAAGAGGACATAAGTAGCGTGGGCTGGGGCTGGGTGTGAGTGGGCATGGTAACTGTAATATCTTAAGTAAATATAGCAAAGTATTAATATGTATCCAACTCATGGTAAGCCTGTGGGTATATGAAGAAATGCTGACATTTCTTCACAGAAAAAATATTTTTAAAAAAGAAACCCATTATTAATTCCCTGAAATATTAGGAGGTACTATGTCAAACATTTCTGGACCTCTTTCTAAGCCTGTGCCTTTAGGTCCTATTTCATTTGTATTATGGCTTCCTCAGAGAGAGCTGGAATGATCAGTAACACCTGACCTTAGGTGGTACCTGGCTACTACTCAGTCTGTCTTTCTGCTGCATCCATCCATCCATCCATCCATCCATCCATCCATCCATCCATCCATCCATCCATTCATCCATCCATCCTCCATCTCTACATATTTGCTTCTGAAATAATAAATGCTCATTCAAACACTAAGGCATCCCTATTTAAATTCAAAAGAGAGAGGGACAGGAGTGATAGTACAGTAGGTAGGGCCTTGTACACAACTGACTCCAAGTTCAATCCCCAAGCCCCGCCAGGAGTGTCCCCTGAGAGTAGAATCAGGAGTAACGTCCGAGTACAGCTAGATATGACCCCAAATCAATAAATAAATAAAATTAAGATTCAATCTAGCATGTATTTTTTTTTTTGGGTCACACCCAGCAATGCTCAGGGGCTACTTCTGGCTCTGCACTCAGGAATTACTCCTGGCGGTGCTCGGGACCATATGGGATTCGGGATCGAACCTGGGCCGGCACAAGCCGGCCGCGTAAGGCAAACGCCCTACCCGCTGGGCTATCACTCCGGCCCCTGTATTTTAATTAATGGGAATGGCATATATACAAAGCATGTGAGAATACAAGACACAGATCAACAAGTATTGGGCCTAAGAGCTAATATTGGAGGTAAGACGCCTACCTCAGCTGCAAGTCTGATTTGATTCCTAGCACTACATATGGTCTCCCAAGCACCATCAGGAGTGATCCCTGAGCAGAGAACCAGGGAGTACGCCTTGAGTAATACAGGCGTGGCCCAGAAACCAAAATAATAGTAATTATGATAATAATAAATCAATATGGATTATGAGATGACAAATGACAGACTGAGCTGGAAGGAGGAACACAGCATCTGTGCCGAGAGCAGCTGGTTACTATACGCCTCCAATGAGATGCTTCTGTCCCCTGAAGTGTTGCCACATGCTTATCAAAACAAGAAAAACAAAAAACAGCAACACACTGACAAGAATCTGACAAAGCCTTTTGTGAACATAAATTGACTAAGAAAATATATAAAGTCAGGGGCCAAAGTGATATTGGGTAGGCCCTTGCCTTGCACACAGCTGACTTGGGTTCAATCCCTGGCATCCCTTATGGCCCCCTGAGCATTGCCAGGAGTAATTTCTGAGTGCAGAGCCAGGAGTAATCTTTGAACATCACCAAATGTGCCCTCATGCAAATAAAAAGAAAAGAAAAAAGAAAAATATATGAAGTCAGTGCTAGAGTTTTATCCACAACAGATATTTAAAAACAGCAGAAGAATGGATATGAGGTTGCCCACAGCAGTATGACATATTTTCTTTTGTACTCAGCATTTCCTAGGTCACAAATATCTTTCACATACCATGTCCAAGACTATTGGTTGGCCACGTCATCTCTTTGATTCACAACTGACAATTTTAGCTACATCGATGGCCATCTGAGGCCATTCTGGATGATCACAAACAATCATATCCTCTTGTATGAAGGACACACCCTTCTTCACACTTCCTTTTCCTGCTAGCTGGGATTTAGATGTAGAGGCTGAAGCACAAGTGCTCATGCTGGGCAATGGATGTCGCCGGAAGGATTAAAGACTTTCCTACTAACATGGAGTACTGGGCTCACTCTGCACACCCGATCACAGGACTTTCTGTAAATAAACTTAGATTTTACTCAAAACCACTATGTTTTAGTCAAATAAACTCCTATTTTACTAAAAGCTACTGGTTTTCTGTCTAATGCAGCTAAAGATAATCCTGATGTGTGTATTATTTGCTTTTTCTAACCATAAGCTTATAACATTTTTGTTATTGTGCCTATTTTATAGACGGAAATTGAGTAGATTAGTTTGCTCATTCAGGGGTCCAAAGAAACCAAGGTTTCTCTCCTGAGAAACTACAGTGCTCTTTTTCAAAACTACATCACACTTGCATTTGAGGGTGACTGATATGGTTTATGTGTACCAATGTATAAACGTATCAAGTAGAACTTACAAGGTTTACTCAGGAAAGAGCTCTATCAGAAAGTGTAAATATGTGTGTGTGAGGATAGGGAAGGTTATGAAGGATTTTAGGAGTGGTACTGGAGGAAAAGGTGACCTGTATTAGTTACCCTTAGAATGACTTTAGAAAGCATATGTGAGAAACTCAGCTGGGTTAGAGATGCGGCATGTTTAAGGCCCAAGGGAGGGGGAAAGCAAGAGAGGAAAGGAACAAAGGAAAGGAAGGAAGAAATGAGAGAACAAATGAACCAACAAACCAATGCATAAACTATCCCAGAGGGCCAGGAATATTCTTTTAAACAGCACATTGGCAAGGGGCAATGATTACGACATCTATGTAATCTGAGGGAAAAGTCTACCTTTGTCCCCAGGCTTCTACTTGAACTAAATAATAAACATATTTAAGCTCTCTGCATTTCTTTCTTTTATTTTAAAGTCAGTTATGAAATGGTGTATTTATAAAACAATTGGAAAGTCTGTTGCTGTGATAATTATATAACTTTTTTATATGAAACCAAAAAATACACCCTTGATAAAATTTAGGGCTAGCTAACTAAAATACCTTACATTATTTTAATTTTACTATGTTTCTTTTAAAATAATCCAGGTGTGTGGTTATCTCCAATCCAATCTCTTGCCCACAAGTTTTTAAATAAATAAAACTATTATGTTCATCACTATAAAAGAAATTACAAAATAAACCCAAAAGTGGTTCTAGAAACATACTTCACTATCAATGTAATCAAAGCTAAGCATAAAAATTTATTTTTTTTCAGTATTTATAATATGAAATGTGGTTGATACACCCAAGACAAATGTGACGATATCACCATACAGATATCCACACACATTTCCACTCCTCAGTATCAAAGCAATGTGTCTCTCCTGGAATTCCTCCAAAATCAGGAAGCCTGGTGGAAGAAGAAAAAGAATGCTACTGAGATGAAACAGCCCTTTAGGCTCTGGCTAATACCCTGAGAATGGTCCTTGTAAGGCAACAGAAGATAGGAATACCTCTGCTTGTCAGTTATTGGTGTGAATATTAAAGACTGGGTCACTGAATTATTTCCTACACTTAATCAGAGAGACTAATACAACCAGGGCACTTTAATAATGATATCTTAATACTAAATATAAACAACTTGAAAGATAGCTTATTGGTTTCCATGTACACTATACAAAACTATTTGTATTTACCATTATCAGTAAGATAGATGGTCAGTGTACAAAGTATTAATAAAGGCATAATGATAAAAGCAAAAAGTCCATTAATCAGATTCTATTATAATTAGATTTGTGGAGCATAGTCTTATATACACACACAAAAAGTATATCTTATACCTCACTCAAAAAGTATATCTTAAAGATCTTGTCTATCAAGTATATGAAAAAAAGAAAAATTCAAATCACCCTTTTTAAGGATAGCATGACATTATTACAATGGATATACTTAAGAAAGAAACTACTGGTATTTCAAATCTTGTTATTTTAAACCGCACAGCATCAAAGGCTTTTATTTATGCATCTAATTGTTCAATGCTCTCCGTAGGGTAAATTACTAGGTGTGGAGTGGCCGTGCAGAGGGATGCGTGCAACTAGAATGTTGACAAATCCACTAACATTTAAAGGGTCCTACAAATCATACCATCCCCAAAGACCTGATGTCACTTTGGTTACTTTCTTGAGATCTTGTTTTCAGTTCTCTGCTGATCTGAAGGAAAAGAATGACATTATATGGCTGTATAATTTAAATTTGGGGACTTTACATAGGGTTGAGGCTAGATGAGTTTTCTTATATGTTTTACTTATTTCTACTTTTTTTTTTTGCTTTTTTTGGGTCACACCCGGCGATGCTCAGGGGTTACTCCTGGCTCCGCACTCAGGAATTACTCCTGGCGGTGCTCGGGGGGACCATATGGGATGCCGGGGATCGAACCCGGGCCGGGCACGGGCCAGCCGCGTGCAAGGCAAACACCCTACCCGCTGGGCTATCGCTCCGGCCCTATTTCTACTTTTTTTGACCCCCTATATGTTTCTTATCTATTTGTTTATGATTTCCTTTCTCTTTTAAGTTAATTTATTGAAGTACCTTTAGTTTACAAGTGTGTGATGTCTTAGTTTTAGATATACAATGTTACCATACCACACCTACCCATCATCATCTTCCTCTTCAAAATAATTTGCAAGACTTCTTTGTATGTTAAGAATGTAAAAGCTCTTTTTTTCTTTTTTGGGTCACGCCTGGAGATGCTCAGGGGTTATTCCTGGCTCTGCACTTAGGAATTACTCCTGGCAATTAGGGGACCTATGAGGCGCCAGCAATCAAACTTGGGTCAGCTGTATGCAACGCAAACATCCTACCTGCTGTACTATTGCTCCACCCCCATAAAACTATCTAACCGATACTATAAGTATCTTAATTTTACCTTTTAACCTGTTTATGGTTGATTCAAAAGCATTTTTGCATAGAATTTATATATTCAGATGTATTCATATTTTAAATTGTGGATTTTAACTGGGATATTTATGTTTAGAAGCTTTACTCTTTTAGCTTAGAAATTTCTACACATCAAGGTTGCAGAACTATTTTGTTTGCAAGGCAAACTTGCTACCTGTTGTATTATTGCTCTGGTCTCCTCGAAGAATCTCTTTTAAATTGTAAGATATTTCTTTGTGCTGCAAAAAAAAGAGAGAGAAAAGGAAGGAAGGAAGGAAGGAAGGAAGGAAGGAAGGAAGGAAGGAAGGAAGGAAGGAAGGAAGGAAGGAAGGAAGGAAGGAAGGAAGGAAGGAAGGAAGGAAGGAAGGAAGGAAGGAAGGAAAGGAAGGAAAGGAAGGAAAGAGAGAGAGAAAGGAAGAAAGGAAGGAAGGAAGGAAGGAAGGAAGGAAGGAAGGAAAGAAAAGAAGGAAGGAGAGAGAAGGAAAGAAAGAAAGAAAGAAAGGAAGGAAAGGAAGGAAGGAAGGAAGGAAGGAAGGAAGGAAGGAAGGAAGGAAGGAAGGGAGAAAAGAGAGATAAATAAAGAAAGAAGGTCTAATCACTGCAAAATAATACCAATGTTCTTATACTTGAGTTCCAAAACACTCATATCTTTTTTCTGGAGGGTGCAAGTTCTATATCCTTGAAAACTTCTCCTTTGGGGAGGATTGCTCTGTGCTCTCCAGGGCCAGTGTTGGCAGTTAAGCTGGTGAGCCTCTATCCCCAGAGGATAACTAGGAATGATGGTAACCAGACCTGCCTTCACACATTGTAAGTGACTGTGAAGGCACCGCTCAGTGCCCTCTGGAGCTCACGAATCACTGTCTATCAGCTTTTCCAAACCACAGGCCTACATCTGGGCAGAACTCAGCAGCATGGAACAAGATAGCATTACCAGACACATGCTAAAGAGAGAGTCTTCCCCCTCAAGACACAGGTACTCCTCCCCATATGGTAAGGAGCTACCACCCCTCCATCCCCCAGCCTGTGGGTCAGAGTGCTGTCCAAGCTTGGAGAAGACAGCTCACTGCTCACCCAAAACACAAAGCTCTCGGCTTCAGGCCCGGCTTCAGAGTTACAGACGCAGGTGGCCTGAAAACTTAACTGTTAGGAGATTTGCTGATCTCATCACAGTTAGCATATAACAGTGGCCTGCAAGCCGGATTTGGCGCACAGATATGTTTTCTTTGGCCTAAGCCATGTTGGATATTTCAACATTGAACAATTTCAATATTTCCTGTATTTTCTCTTAAAAAGTGACAAAGTCTGGGCCATAGTGCAACCATAGGCCCATGCAGCATAAGACCTGCTGAAGGGGTCTGCACCCCACCAGCCCCTGGCTTTCATCAGTCCTGCCATCTGCACACACCTCTCTTCCCTGGAGTGTCCTCACACCTAGTAGGAAAAGCATTTTCTCATTTAAATCCAATTTATTTTTTAAGTCCAATAGAGAATGCCCTGTTCTCTAAGCTAACAAAATAATTATTATGCGTTTAGTTACGTCTTTTGTTCCATAACAAAAAACACAAAACAAAACAACAGAAAAGATAAAAAAATAAAATAATTTTAAAAACAAAAAATAATTTTTTTAGTTTAAACAAACAGAATGGGGTAGTTAAATAATACAACTAGTTGTTTGATTCCTGGCACCCTATAATTTACAAAACACTGTCTGGTGACTACCCAGGAGGCCTCCAGCCTAGCTGGGGTGGCCCAGGTACCTCCAGAACCACAGGACCCAAACAGCATCACATCCTCAGGTCCTCATATTTTTAAATTTTATTTTGCTATCATGAGACAAACCATTCAGAGCTACTCATGATTGGGTTTCAGTTTCAGTGATACAGTGTTCCAGCACCCATCCCTCCACCAGTGCCACCCTTCCTAATACCAATGTCTCTAGATTCCCTCCCGACTTCTTTAGCAGTCTCTTCTTTTCCTTCTTTCTTTCCTTCTTTCTTTCTTTCCTTCCTTCCTTCCTTCCTTCCTTCCTTCCTTCCTTCCTTCCTTCTTTTCTCTCCTTCCTTCCTTTCTTCTCCTCCTCCTCCTTCTCCATCTCCTCCTTTTCTTCTTGTCTTTCCCTCGACTTACACATTTTAGTTTGCAATACATACATTTAGGGGTCATCACGTATATCCCTTTCCCTAGTTTCAATGCTCAGTTCTAGTCTGGTGTTACCATTTCCAACAATTATTAGCACACTGGTGCCTTCTCTATAATACCTAACCTCTGATCCCCACACACTTGTGGTAGATTCTAACCACTGAAAGTCCTCCCTGTTTTGAGAGGCCCTCATATAGAATCACTGACCCTGCAGACCAAAAATGGCTGGTAGTTTCCTCCTGCCCACATGATCCCCCACCAAAAAAGAAAAAAAAGAAAACCCTAATAAGGCATACAGACATAATTAAGAAAAGAATTCCCAAACTTAAAAGACTATGATAGTTTGTACTTCTGCTGTCCTAAGGCAGTTTGAAGCAATAGAAACAGAAAAACTTGAGTGAACATATCAAATTTATCACTTGAAGTTCTTTGATAAAACTGTATTGAACTTGGGATAGAGAGATGATAATACAGCGGGTAAAGCACATGCCTTGTATGTAGCTGTGTCAGGTTCAATATCCAGTACCACAAACGGTCCCCAGAGGTCAGCTAGTCCTGAGTGCAGAGCCAGTAGTAACCCCTGAGCATTGCCAGGTGTGACCCAAAAATCAATCAATCAATCAATCAATAAATAAATAAATAAATAAAAAAATAAACAAGCAAAGAACTTTATTGAACCTTCTGGGTGAATTCAAAAATTACATACTCTTGTTTTAAAGGAAATAATGCAATACCTGTACACAAATGCACCTACATACAAGAATAAACTATATGTTTACTAGTGTAAATCTGGTTTTATTTTTTAAAATCCCTCATTGTGGGTCTTGGACACTTTGGTTGTGAAGCTGTGTAAGTTGATTATCAAAATCCTAGTAACTGTGTTACTAAAACTACAATGAATTTTTGGGGGTTTTGTTTTGCTTTGTTTTGTTTTTATCTGTTTTTGGGGCAGACCCAGTAATGCTTAAGGCTTACTCCAAGCCCTCTACTCAGAGATTATTCCTGACGGGGCTCAGGGAACCATATCTGATGCCAGGGATCAAACACAGGTTGGTCTGGTAAAACACAAATGCCCCACCCACCATATTATCTCTCCAACCCCACAATGAATGTTTTAAATATACTAAATAAATAAAAATCCCCTCATACAATATTAATGTCAGCTTCTTTCCTCATTTAGATTTTGAGACTACTCAGTCACCATTACCTGAATTAAAAAATCAAGAACTACCGCTCTAATGTTCTCCCCTTTTTGTCCTATAAAGTTTGTGCCAACATAAGCTTACCTTTCTCCTCAATTTCTCAATTTTATCCTATTATTTTTATATGTCATCCCTTTGTACTCTGAAAAATGCAAAGTAAACAAGTTTATCATTATATAGGGCTTTGTATTCAAACCATAATGCCAGAGAGAGAGAGAGAGAGAGAGAGAAAGAGAGAGAGAGAGAAACTGCCTGCTGTAGAGGCAGACTAAGAATAGGAAGTGGAAGGAGGGAAACTGGGGACATTGGTGGTGGTGGGAAATTTAACTGATGAAGGGACAGATGTTGGAACACAGCATGACTGAAAACCAATCATGAACAACTTTGTAACTGTGTATCTCACATTGATTTAATTTATATGTGTGTATGTATGTATGCATGTGTGTATGTATGTGTGTATGTATGTGTGTATGTATATACATATATATAAGGGCAAATAACAAATAATAACAGCTTGACAAAATCATTTTGTTGTAGTAAATGGGAACAATCCAATGATGAAACAACGGGAACAAAATGAAACTGAACATGCACTGGGTATGTAATGATACTAAGGAATTACTGTCAATTTTATTTGGCAAAATAATTTCATACCTGTGAGTGAATTTTTTTTTGGACTTTTTGGCCACTCCTGGCAATGCTCAGGGTTATTCCTGGCTCTGCACTCAGGAATTACAACTAGCAGTGCCTGGGGGACCATATGGGATGCCGGAGATTGAACCTGGGTTGGCTACTTGTGAGACAAATGCCCTATCCACTGTGCTATCACTCCAGTCCCCCAATGAGTGAATTTTTATGAAAAAACAGGCCAAAGAGATAGTTCTGTGGGTAGGGTCCTTGCCTTGCACATTGCTGACCCAGGTTCAATCCCTGGCACCATGTATGGTTCCCAGAGTCCTGCCAGGAGTGATCCCTACAGAAATAGGCCTTGAGTACCACCAGATATAGCCCAAAAAGAAAAAAAAAACATCATGAGTTTGGTATCACATGGGGCACACAAATCTTCAAAGCATTATCTTTCACAACTGTAAAAGGTTTTGCATATAACATAAATAGCCTTGGGAATTTAAAAGTCAATTACAATTAAAGAGTTTAGACTGAGAAATGTTTATCACTCAAAGGGAAAAAAATTACATGTACAAAAGGCACCAAGACAGGAGAGAAGGGTCATGTGTGTTCCTTCTATTCTAATCACAGGTCTAACAATCTTTAAAGGATCTTACTTCTTGAAAAATTAATTAATAACTTCTTTAGTCAGGTATGAGTTCAAGTTACTTCTCAAATTTTGTGCTAAGATCTTGCTTTCTGTAGCTTATAACCACATAGAAATTCTTCAATTTTAAACGCAATATTATCTGAAACACTGCAAAACATTTTTTTGCTATCCTTTCCAAATTTAAAGATTGATTTCTTCTATTCTTTCATATGACAACAGTGAATACCCTTGTAACTGACAGGCGACAATTTGTCGCCTGCTCCAGGTGCACACTAAAACTGTTTGTTTATGCCACGCTGCCATAGCATAATTTACAAATGCCTTTATTGATTTCAAATTGGAGGTTTCAGAATCTGTGCATTCATTCTGAATGCAAATGTTCCATCTTGAACCCAAATTGGTGAGTCTGATTAAATCTTAAAATGTTCTGAGTTATCAACCACATCTAGGTCTATTTAAATGAATTTCTCATAGTACACTACTATTTACACACATTCCCTGTGCCCTAGTGTCACTAGTCAGAGAAATCATAGAATGAGAGTTTCTTTTCCTGATTGTTCAATGGATCCTCCTAACCATCCCCATATTTCCAGTCTTATAAAGCAAAAATTCGAGACGCGGCTGGGGGAAGCTGGAACTCAGCTCTCCCCTGGCCCAGCTGACTATGGGGCCCCCAGGAGGATAGATGGGTGTTGGGTGTTGGCCCATCACCTCTGGGGGGTCCCGGAAGCAGCCGGATGAGACTCACCCGCCACATTAACCCATTAACCGCCATTTACGCTGCCTGGACGCTGACCATGAGGCCCCCTAAGTCTTGCGGCCCCGTGGTCCACCAAACTAGTGGAAAGAGTTATGTTCTTTATGTACAGCATTTTACAACGTGTAGGAAAGGTAGGTGGGAGGGAGAGGTAGAGAGGAGAGAAAAGATATACAGAACCTGCCAAGTAGTTGGGGTGTGGGAGGGGGAAGGAGGTGGGGACATTGGTGATGGGAGATGGGTTCAGGTGGAGGGATGGGTGTTGGAACACTATAGAACCAAAACTCTAGCATGAGCATCTTGCAACTGTATGTCTAAAAGTGGTGTAATAAAATTAAGAGAAAAAAATAATAAAGCAAAATTCCAATCAGACAAGTAAGACCTGGGATAGCAAGCCAGATATTTCAACAATTTGCCCTCACTGGCAGAAATGGGAAATAGGCCACCACAAATGGGCTCCACCTACATAAACAACAAACTCGGGGTTAGTCATTCGCTCAATATGTGTTGTAAGGACTGGCTGGACAACTGAGAGGATGAGAATGAATAACATTGCCATGCTTTCTCAAAATAAACCTAGATACATATAAGTAACTCAAAGTGATATGTGAATCAAAAACAACTATGGGAGTTAAGAGAAGAGTGGCTGGCCACGCAGAGATGGGAGGCAAGGGCAATGAAGTGAAAATTGGGGTAGCTTAACAGACGAAGTAGGTCTGGGAGGGCAGCTGGGATTAGAACAGTGGAAAATAAATGGAGAAATACAAGTGAGTTGTGTTACTAGTTTGGGTTGAAGAATAATGTTTGTAAGTTCCACTTGTAGGAACAAAGTTTGGGGAAACACAGATAAAAGCAAAGTTACACAAGTTAACTCCCTTTTCCAAGATAAGTTAACGAAAAGGTATTTACACCCCAAAATAGGCAACCTGCCAAAAGTGAGTTAGGGGACAAATGACTCAATAAAACAAACTTGAGATCTGGTAATACTGTGGTGGTTAACACAGAGGAAGGTGAGTTATTTGAGAACAGGAAGAAGGTATCTTTGGTGGTGCTATGGCACTAGAACTTTGACGGAGTATGTGAAGTGGGGAGGTACACATATAAAGGTAATAAGTTATATCTCTATAATTCTATTATAGTACAAACTAGTGATAAATGAAAGTAATATTTATGCTGACAAATCAGAACCTAAGACAGAAGAAAAATACTAAGCAATTAAATGAGGATAAAGAAAAAGCAACAAGAGAGAAGGACAAAAAGACAAATACTGTTTTGACATCTATGAAGGGGCAGGGAACATTCAGCTTGTGAGACACCCATTCACTTATTAATTCCTCACCTACCCTTCACTCCACAATTACCTGCTGCACACAATCCAAAGCCCACAAATACAAAACAAATTCCAGAGCACTACTCATTAAGTGTCAACTCACACATCATCATATCAACCCTTTGTAGTTAACCTAAGTCCAGGGTATGCCTGATACCTTGGATTTTCCCTTCAAACATGCATGGCAGGGTAATTTCTCATTCTCTGGCTTCTCTGTCTTGTAGCTTCATAAAGCCAATTACGCCCTGCTGCATCCCTAGTACCTAGCACAAGGTTTGAACTCAGTAAATAATTGTTAAACGAATAAGACACTGCACAAACAAGCATATCATCCTAATTTCCTGCAATTATGTAAAGTCCAAAGTTTGGTGTAGCCAATTTTGCTAACCATGTTCTCCTGCCTTTGGGGTACAGTGAAACTAATTTCCTATCCTCTCTTGGGATGCGAATAAAAATGATTACACCACTTCCAGCTATCCCATAAAATTTTCCTTTGTTTTTCCCAGAGTTAGTGAACTGGAAACAATCCCCAGGGTTGACCTTAAATGACACAAGTTAATAGAGACTGGAGAGATAATACAGCACTTAAGACACATTCTACCACATTCTTTCTCTGAGACCACAAATGGTCCCCCACGTCCCACAAAGAGTGATCCCCTAAGTGCAGAGCCAGGAGTATGCCCTGAGCACCTCTGAGTGTGACCCAAAACATACACACACACACACACACACACACACACACACAAAGCCATATGTTGATATCTACAATCTGGAGCCCTCTATAATACCCTATAATATGTTCATAAGAGAACTAAACCTTTATGTTTTGAGCCATCGTAAGTTTATGCTTTTCAATACTTCAATATCTAAATAATTTAGCCACTTTCTTAAACTTTATCAGCCAATAACTGTGAATTCCCTAAGGAGAAAGAAAGGCTATTCAGAGGGCAGTAAAATCTTTCCTGAAGATATTATGTACCAAAACTGAATAAAAGTTGTTTGCTCATGATCATCAGACAAAGAAATTATCCTTGCCTTGGGCTTGCCTGGACTTGGGTAACAGACACAAACAGGCTGGGCAAATTCTGGTGATATCAAAACCCCAGAGAGGTGCCTGGCTGGCCTTGCTGCCTCTCAGAGGTACAGGGCATGTCCCGGAGGCCCTGGACAAATGCCCAGCTTCCTTCTCCAGTAGTCCAGCTCTGACCTCATTTGTGCTTGCCTTATACAAATGTCTCTAAAAAAACATCACCCTGTTGTTTTCAGTGCCAGCTAAAGAAAAGCTTTAAAAATAAAGAGAAAAAAAAGAAAAAGAAAAAAAGTCAGTCTACACTGACATAGAACAAAGAACCACTTCTGAATCAAACTTTTCAGCCTATGGGCTACAAATGCCACCTAGACAGAAATCACCTCCCCACACCAAGTTTCTGTCACTGCACATGTGCCTCACTCTAACATGTTTCTGCTTCACTCTACACACTTCAAAGACTTCCTGTCCCTCGTGGACTGGGATATTTAGGTAATTGAGTCACATTAACAAAATTAGTAGCATGTTCTTCTCCTAATTGCTTGTCCAGTCCAGGTCTTGAAGACTATTAAAAGGGTAAATTATTAACTACTCTTCCCCTTCCTTTATTGTAGCTTGGTTGCTTTTAAGATCTTCCCAGTCAAGTGGTTCTGATTCTTTTGACAGCTAAAGACATATTTAAGAATTGTTCTAATGCCTTTTCACAGAAAAACATGTATTTTCCACACGCACACATACGCATTGTACAGTTTCAGAGGGAAGACAAGATACCAAGTTCATTCACTGATCCCAAGTTCACATAACTTGGCCCGGTAGCAAACTTCTCTCATGGGAAAAACAGGATATAGTTTGGATTTCTTGATTACACACAGTTACTTCTCAATTCTGCTACTGCAATATGACAAGTCCTGATCATAGTCCAAGAAAAGCTTTGAGTATAGACATCAAAATGCATATTTCACATTATTTCTATATGTCACAAGATCTCTTTTTTCAGTCATTTATAAATAAGAAACATGGATGTGTGGGGTTCACTCACACACGTGCGGAGAGAGGAACCACACTGGCTGGACTTGGAGCGGGAATTTGGGCTCTTCGGCCCTTTCCTCCACCTCCATGCCAGCTACCCGAAGAGAGACATGCCAGACCCACAGCTCCATCGGCAACCCCAGAAGAGATCCAAACCCGACCACTCCAGACCCACAGCTGCACCACTCGCCCCACGTGGAAGCAACTCATGGAACTGACCTCCGGTGGTTGGTAAGGGGCTCAGCCAGCCCCAGACCGAGTCCAACATTGCTCTAAGGGTTCGCCACACGCAGGCATGCTCCGTGAGCTTACATGCTCCACGGCAGTGCGACAGTCTTAGATAGTACTAAAATGTTAGGATCAGGTCATTCTCAGGATCTTTCATATTTATACACTGTACACAGTACTAGGCAGGTTCTAGTTGTGACCCGTCATCCCAGTGAGCCTAGCAGGAAGCCAGAGCAACCCCTACACCAAGAGGTCAGTCATTTTCTATTTTTTTAAGTATTTTATTATACCACCGTGAGATATACAAATAAAAAGATATACAATTAAAAAGTTCATATTTGGATTTTTGGTCATACAGTGTTCCAGCACCCGTCCCTCCACCAGTGCCCATCTCCCACCACCAACGTCCCGGTTCCCTCCCCTTCCCCAGCCCACCTCCATGGCAGGTTCTTTATTTCTTTCCCTTCTCTCTCTTTCTCTTTTCCTTCCCTTCCAGACTATGGATTACAGAACATACATTAAAAGGTTATCATGTGTATCCTTTTGCCTCTATTTAATGCTCAGTTCTAGGTTGGCTTTAGTACCCTCGACAATTATTAGCACCCTGTTCCATTTTCTGTCTTACCTAACCTCTGACTCCCACACGTTTGTGATAATTTCCACCTTTGACAAGACCTCCTGATATATGTTTCACTTGGAGGTCAGTCATTTTCAACATCCAGACTCCACAGCTCCTCAGAGCTCCACCCAAGAGAAAACCTGATTTTTTCCCCTTTAAGTTTCATCAGTAAATGCTCAAGATGAGAGCCTTCCTACTGAGAGTATACCACCTACATGCAGAGTCTGGTAAGCTACCCATGTTTTATTTGATATGCCAAAAAAAGTAACAATTTTGGACCTGATTCCCATGACCTGAAGGAATAGTTTGAGGCTTTTCCTGTTCCCGAGCAAGCAGATGCCCCTGGGGTACAACTTGCTTTGCAACAGGACATATGTAGATGTTTCTGGTGCCTGCTCGAGCAAATCGATGAACAATGGGAAGATAAGTGATACAAGTGACAGGTGATATCATGGACCGGATATAAACAAACAGCAAGAGTTTGTCAGCTCATGGGTGTGAGTTCTTGAGATCCATGGACTTGGAAGAGAAAAAATCATTAAACTTTTTATTTTTTCTAACTTATAAGGGATAGTTTGTGTTTTCTTTCTTCATGAATGCAGTCATCAAACTTCAGAAATATAGTGTGTCCATGCCATGTTAGAGTGTTAGCAAATAATACAAAATATTTATGTCTATCACTGTTTTGAAATGTGGCCATTACAATTAGATCTTATGCTGAATCTTGCTGTTTAAATATCTAATTACATAAAGAACACATAACATTATATTACACATTTTAATTTTAATATTTTGATAGTGGTTTCAATATAATTTATTTCCCTTCAAAACCTATTTCACTTTGTGGATTTAAAAAACCTTGGGCTACAAATGAAGGGGCAGGGGTACTCTAAGAAGTAGGCTAAAGCTTCAGCCAGACACCAAAGAGGTCACAGGAGGAAAAGGTTCATAGCCCAGATTTAAAGCCTAAAGGCAGGCAAACCAGAGCATCTCCTACCAGGGGCTTTCACATCTTCCGCTTTTGTGAATGAGCATCCGGATCTCCTCTGGATCACCGCTGAAGATGGCTTGGACCAGTGGTGGCTGCAAATACAGCAGAAATTTTCATTAGAACTAAATACATTTTTTACATTCAGATAATGATGGCTAGAAGATTTGTTCCCCAAAAGTTTATTCAACAATTATCCATTGACAGATAGGGACCAAAGAGATCACAGGGGTTGAGCACTTGCCTTGCGATCCCCAGCACCATATATGGTCCTCAGAGCTACTCCATGAGCGACCCCTGAGTATACAGGCAGGAGTAACCCTAAGCACAGCTGGCTTAGTCCCAAAACAAAAGAAGAATACATTGGCAAAGACAAATATGGCTCAGACCCTGCCTCACTTAATGCCTAGTGAGGGAGATATATGTACTAATGGAATAACTATAATACACGGTGAGAGCCATGGCAATCCCATCTAACCTGAGGTGATAAAAACCACCCATGAGAAATTCATTCTTGGAAGACCCTTATCTCCAAGTAGGAAAGTGCAGGGAAACGCTGCGGTGCCCTCCCTCCTTCCCGCACAAAATCCGGAAGCAGGGTCAGGGATCCCCTTCTGTCCCAGGGGATCAGCGGCCTGAGAAAAGACACAGGAATCTGGTGAAGGTTTATTTGTTTTTTGTTTTTTGTCTTTGCTTTTGGGTCACACCCAGCAATGCTCAGGGGTTACTCCTGGCTCTGCGCTCAGGAATCACTCCTGGCACTGCATGAGGGACCATATGGGATGCTGGGGATGGAGCCGGACAGCTGCATGCAAGGCAAACACCCTACCTGCTGGACTATCACACCTGGCCCGGAATCTGGTGAGGTTTTAAAATGCTTTACTTATCACAGGTTCAGGCATACAAAATCAGCAATAGGAAAAACCCTGTGCTTAGGATTCCCGGCTAGGACTTCGGCCACGTGTAGGCCAAGATGGCGGCCAACACTAAGGTCCTGTAGAGAGGAGACAAAGACAAGGCGCCAGCAGGAAGAGGGAGGGCAACGCAAGGAAGAGTGCGAGCCCCAAAAAAGAGAGACCAAAAAGAGAGAGACCAAAAAAGAGTGCAAGAGAGGAAGCAGGCTGGTTTTATCCCCCTGCAACTCAGACCTCTCACTTTTATGGGAAGCCAGCAGGGTCAAATGCCCTCAGGTAATTTCTCCCAGGGATGTCACCTAGGCCCTATTAGATGCTAATGTCATGAGCCAAGATCTACCTAGGAAATGCCATTACAAGGTAGAGAAGGGGGTTTCTGAGATGGCATGCCTCTGTACCAAAGACTATACTAATGCCAGTTAAATATTTCTCCAAGCCTTCACAAGAGTCTCATCTTTAGTTCATGGTAGTTCTGTTACATTAGCTTTGAGTTATCAGGGAGCCATGCTTGCTTGCTTGCTTGGAGGCAAACAACATTTCTCTCTGGTCTAATTACTTAGAGATCCAACGTGGCCAGGTAAATATGCCTGTAAGATCTAGCTAGTCAGTCCCACGATGACTGTGGTAGCATGAAAGAATATTTATACCAGCCAGTACAGAATCATGGTCAGATAAACTGCCATATTTAAACTTCCCTCCTATCTACGAAGTGACCTGCAGGAGTCAATCCAAGGCAGATGCAGAGGCTCTGGGCAGCTGTTGTGCAACAGGGGAAGGACCCGATCTATGGTACTGTGTATCCAGTCCCCTATCATTCCCACCTCTCATAAACCTATATCCCAAGAAGTCTCAACTCCACTCCGAGAGGACACTCATGGTTATGTTTCAGAACTCTAGACACTTTTTCTCCGAATATTTAGAAAATGGTTGAAACAATTCCCCAGTATTCCCATTTTGAAATACAGGCTCTGCTTGGTTGATTGGGGTGTTAGAGGTGAGGAAGGAGTGGCAGTGGTAGGGTTCAGCTCCCATTGGTGCCCAGGGAACTACACAGCACCGGAAGGGAAACCAGGGCTTCCACAAGCAAAGCAGGCCTGCTTCAGTCCTTTATCCCTGTTGCTCAGTCCCTCATAGGATTGCTATTAGGAAAAATGATATCATGCATGGAAAAGCCCTTTTAAGTATACAACCCTACACAAATAACAAATGTCTTCATTAAGAAACATCTAATGCCAATATGGAATATTTGACAAAAATTTTTCCAAACTTGAACAATGCTGGAATCACATATATACTC
>JAJIBD010008913.1:0-65300 GCA_021461705.1 Cryptotis parvus
AAGAAGTCAAGCTTATCATTATTTGCAGATGACATGATTTTATACCTAGAGAACCCTAAACTCTCTACCAAAAAACTCCTAGAAACAATAGACGCATATAGTAGAGTGGCAGGATACAAAATCAACACGCAAAAGTCGGTGGCTTTCCTATATACAAATAACGAAAGAGAAGAAAGGGATATTAAGGAAACAATTCCATCTCACAATTGTGCCACAGAAAATCAAATACCTAGGAATCAACTTACCCAAGTGTGTAAAGGACCTGTATAAAGAAAACTACAAGACACTACTCCAAGAGATAAAGAGGACACAAGGAAATGGAAACATATTCCCTGCTCATGGATGGGGAGAATCAACATTGTCAAAATGGTAATACTCCCTAGAGCTCTGTACAGATTCAATGCAATCCCTATAAGGATACCCATGACATTCTTCAAGGAAATTGACCAAACAATCCTGAAATTTGTATGGAACGATAAACCCCCAAGGATAGCTAAAGCAATCCTCGGGAAAAAGAAGATGGGAGGCATCACCTTACCCAACTTCAAACTGTACTACAAGGCAGTAGTAATTAAAACAGCATGGTATTGGAATAAAAACAGACCCGTGGACCTGTGGAATAGAATTGAGTATCCTGACACCCAACCTCAAACGTATGATCATTTAATCTTTGATAAAGGTGCAACGAGTTTAAAATGGAGTAAGGGAAAGCCTCTTCAATAAGTGGGTGTTGGGAAAACTGGGCAGCGACATGTAAAAGAATGAATTTGGACCTGTGTCTAACACCATGCACAAAAAATCAGATCAAAATGGATTAAAGATCTCAATATCAGACTTGAATCCATAAAAGTACATTGAAGAAAATATCGGAAAAACCCCTCCATGACATTGAAGCTAAAGGCATCTTCAAAGATGAAACATCACTAACAAAGCAACTAGAAGAAAAGATAAACATATGGGACTACATGAAACTAAAAAGCTTCTGCACCTCAAAAGAAACAGTGACTAAGATACAAAAAGTAGTCCACAGAATGGGAAAGAATATTCACCCAATACACATCCGATAAGGGGCTAATATCCAGGATATATCAGGCACTGGTAGAACTTTACAAGAAGAAAACAAACAACCCCATCAAAAAAATGGGGAGAAGAAATGAACAGAAACTTCAGCAAGGAAGAAATTCGAATGGCCAAAAAACATATGAAAAAAATGCTCATCATCACTAATCATCAGAGAGATGCAAATCAAAACAACAATGAGATACCACTTTACACCACAGAGACTGGCACACATTCAAAAGAACAAGAACAACAAGTGCTGGCGTGGGTGTGGGGAAAAGGGGACACTCATCCATTGTTGGTGGGAATGCCGGCTGGTACAGCCTTTCTGGAAAACAATATGGACTTTCCTCCAAAGACTAGAAATTGAACTCCCATTTGACCCAGCGATACCACTCCTGGGAATCTACTCTGGGAAGCCAAAAATACGCAGCGGAAACACCATCCCTACTTTTATGTTCATAGCAGCATTATTCACAATAGCCAGAATCTGGAAGCAACCAGAGTGCCCGAAAATCGATGACTGGATAAAAAGCTTTGGTACATCTACACAATGGAATACTATGCAGCTGTTAGGAAAAATGAAGTTATAAAATTTGCCTATAAATGGATGGACATGGAGAAGATTATGTTGAGCGAAATTAGCCAGAAGGAGAGAGACAGATACAGAATGACTGCATTTATCTGCATAACATAAATATATAGGTACATATTATGATACCAATATCCAAGATCAAGTGAAACATATATCAGGAGGTCCTGTCAAAGGTGGAAATTATCACAAACGTGTGGGATTCAGAGGCTAGGTAAGACAGAAATGGAACAGTGTGCTGACAATTGTTGAGGGTACTAATGCCAACCTAGAACTGAGCATTAAATAGAGGCAAAAAGATACACATGACAACCCTTTAATGTAACGTTCTGTAATTCATAGTCTGAGGGGAAGGAAAAGAGAAAAGAGAGAGTAATGGAAAGAAATCAAGAACCCGCCATGGAGCAGGGCTGGGGGAGGGGGAGGGAACCGGGGATGTTGGTGGTGTGGAGATGGGCACTGGTGGCGGGATGGGTGCTGCAACGCTGTTTGACCAAAACCCAAATATGAACTTTTTAATTGTATATCTTTGTAATTTTAAAAATAAAAAAAAAAATTAAAAATAAAAAAAAAGACAAATACCCTGGGCTTGAAATAGATTTCTCTATAGGGTGGGGCTCTGACCAGCTGGGCTTGAGATTGGCTTTTATCTTAGGTGGATATCTGACGAGCTGTGTGTCGGGAGACACTGGAGTTCCCAAAAGTATCAGGACAGAAGTTCTCTTCCACCTCGAGGCTGCTGGGGAATGAATGAAAACTCATGAGTCTGGCACAGTTCCAAAAGGCTTTTAGTAGTACAACAAGCTCTACCACCACAATCCATTATAATGGAAGACCTCTAGCTCTGATCAGAAATTATGAAGGCCATGGGAGGGAGGTGGGGACATTGGTGATGGGAGATGGGTTTGGGTGGAGGGATGGGTGTTGGAACACTGTGGAACCAAAACTCTACGTGAGCATCTTTCAATTGTATGTCTAAAATGGTAACAATATTTGGGGGGGGAATAATAAAATAAAATAAAATCGGAAAAAAATAAAAAAAATTATGAAGGCCCAAGTCTCCTACCAAAGAGGATTCCACCAGAGAGAGTCCCACCAAAGTGGATCCCATCAGAGAGAGGGCAGTACCTCAAATCAGTTCCCTTATATACACAAAAGTAATTCTAACTTCAGGGAAGGTCCTGTCAATAAAGGTCACCTAAACAGCTTCTAGATAGAAGAGTGTAGAAGGGTGGTGCCACACCCTATTACAGGTATAAACAAATGATTATGCCCCTTCTTCCAAGATTATGATATTATCTCTTATATAAAACACTGGAGAGAGAGGGAGCCGGTATAAAGTAATATATCTTAATTTCATGTGGTAGTGTCCTGGTAAATTCTAACTGTCCCACGCTGGGTCCAGTGGGTATAAAGAGGAGCTATGCCCAATTTAGATAACATAGAAGTATTAGTAGATATATAATAATAAGTCAGAAGTAACTCATTCAGAGTCCAGGTGACTTCTGTAACTGCCACACCCTCCATCAGTGTTTACACAGAACATTAGTATGAACCCTGGCTTAAGAACATGTCAATAGATTAAGCTGTGAGTGGATGAAACAGCAAAGTTCCCAAGCTAACTAGCCTGTCATCCAACAAGTGTGGAGTTCGGACACTGGAGAAATAGTATGATAAGTGATATATATACACATTTATATTTATATATATATAGTTATATATTTATATATCTAGGCATATGTAGACATGTAGATCTATATGTAGATATGTAGATCTATATAGAGATAAGATGGATAGATAGATAGATAGATAGATAGATAGATAGATAGATAGATAGATAGATAGATAGATAGATAGATAGATAGATAGATAGATAGATAGATAGATAGATAGATAGATAGATAGATAGATAGATAGATAGATAGATGGATAGATGGATAGATGAATAGATAGATAGATAGATAGATGGATAGGTGGATGGGTGGATGGGTGGATGGGTGGATGGGTGGGTGGGTGGGTGGATGGATGGATGGATGGATGGATGGATGGATGGATGGATGGATGGATGGATGGATGGATAGATAGATAGATAGATAGATAGATAGATAGATAGATAGATAGATAGATAGATAGATAGATAGATAGATAGATAGATAGATAGATAGATAGATAGATAGATAGATAGATAGATAGATAGATAGATAGATAGATAGATAGATAGATAGATAGATAGAAGCATGGATGGATGGATGGATGGATGGATGGATAGAACTCAATTAAAGGTCTGAGAAGTAGAATAATAGCAGCTGAGAAAAGATAAATGAGCTCTAAGGTGAGAAGTAGGAAATCTCTAGAAAAGAACAGAAGATGGATAAACTTCTTAAAATAAATGAACAGTGTACCAAAGAACTATGAGATGTGTTTAATAAGGACAATTAAGAAGCATCAGAGTCCTTGAGGTACAGGAGACAAATATGATGAAGAGTCACTAATTAAGGAAATCATAAATAAGAATTTCCCAGTTGAGGAATACAAGCAATCAAATACAAGAGGTTTTGTAAAAAAAAAACTCAAATAGGAAAACTCTGAGATATGTTGTGCTAGGAATCACAAAGAAAAAGACAGAGACAGAATATTGAAAGTGCTAAGATCAAGAAAGGAACTTCAATACAAAGGAAATTCCATTAGCTCTATAGCAAATCTATCAAATGAGACTCTACAAGCCATAAGAGAGTGGAGGGATATAGCACAAAGTCAATAAAGTGAACGCCTCACCAAGAACACTACCCAGCTCGATTATCATTCAGATTTGAAGCAACTATGCAGTTTCATGAACAGGCAACACCTTAGGGAATTCACAGCCTTGAAATCAGTTTTGCAAAAGGTGTTAAAGGAACTTCTTTGAAAGACAAGATAAACTTTCCAGCATCTGGCACTGAGAATGGCACTAAACTTATGGCACATGTGGTTTACCCTCTAAGCCAGCCTGGGTTCAATCCCCCCAAAACCCATATCCCAGGTGCCTCTTGAGCACTGCCAGGAGTAATCTCTGAGTTTAGAACCAGAAGTAACCCCTGAACATTGCCAGGTATGGCTCAAACAAAGAGCAGATACACGAATAACAGCATTACCAGGGAATCATTTCAGGACACAGTGGCACACATTCACTGAACATAAATGCTTCAATGACTCCTCCTGACAAAGCCAGTATGTGGGTGTCACTGTCCTGCATGGAGAGATGGACTTGCCTGTTGGTTGCTGGACCACACCCAGGATGATGCCATTGGTGTGATGAACCGTTGGTCACCAGGAAATATTCTGGGACTAGCAAATCCCACGACATCCCTCCCATTAGTCTATATCCATTCCCTTTTCTGACTCAGAGTGAAGGAAGGTGAGTCTTTCTGTCTGGTCATCAGCCTTTACTCCCTTCAGAACAGAGTGTGCTCTTCTCTCCTTCCCTGGGTTTTCTTCACTCATTTATGTATTGGCTTGTTTGTGGCTGGGCTTCCCTGGCTGCCTCCCCTACGCAATGTGACACCTTCTCTCTTTGTCCTCTTGCTGATCCATTCTCAGCCCCTGTCACATAGCTCACCCCATAGCAGGGGCTCAAGATATAAGTCCGGAATCAGTACTGTTGAATGATGATCTGTTTTGCTTCATTTCTTATGATACTCTGATCTGGAGCAGACCGAGCTCCAGAACACTAGAGAACACTCAAGAACACTACCCAGCTCGATTATCATTCAGATGTGAAGCAACTATGCAGAGTTTCATGAACAGGCAACACCTTAGGGAATCCACAACCTTGAAATCAGTCTCCCTTCTCTCCTTTCTCTCTTCTTTCTCCTTTTCTCTGACTCATTGGTCACCATGACCTCTCCTCTGAGGTAAGCACTGGGGACCTCAGTGTTCACCATTGCTAGTGTCCTCTGTAGAGTGTGGGCTCTGTCCTTCCTCCTCTTACAGAGACAGATGAGGAGAATAAACCAAACCCACTTTTGGACAATTCAAAGATTTTCATTCTTGCCTCAATCCATTTTTGTTTATTTGACACGAATCCCAGGACACAAATTATTTTAAATTTGAGAAATCCAGATAATATTGGACTTGTTCTAGTGGGGTAAGTAATGGCCTATTCTTCTTCATGAAACGGCCCCTTTAGACTGATCCCAGAGAGACCCCTGTTGTTGGTTAATTTTGAAGATCTGAGGTTTAACTCAAGGCAGTTCTACTGTTCAAGAAGGGAGACATCCATGACATTGGCAACTATTGCCCCATCTGCCTGTTGTCTGTCATCTACAAGCTGTTCACTCGAGTCATCCTGAACAGGATTGGCAGAACATTAGATGAAGGGCAACCATGCGAGCAAGCTGGCTTCCAAAAAAGGATTCAGCACAATCGACCACATTCACACGGTAACCAAGCTCATTGAAGTTTGTAGGGAGTTCAGGATGCCACTCTGTCTCACGTTCATTGATTTAAAGAGAGCCTTTGATTCTGTGGAGTCTGAAGCAGTCATCAAAGTCCTAGCCAAACAGGGTGTTAAAACCCAACACATCAAGATCCTTCGTGAGCTGTATTATGGATTCACCACCAGGATCCACCATTCTACAAAGAAGTGATCATCAACGCCAAAAGAGGGGTTCAGCAGGGTGATACCATTTCACCAAAACTCTTCAGCGCCACCCTTGAGAACATCATGCGACAATTAGAATGGGAAGGAATGGGAGTGAAGATAGATGGTTGGCAACTAAACCACCTCCGCTTTGCTGATGACATTGTTCTAATAACACCAAACATTAGCCAAGCGGCACAAATGTTGGCTGACTTAGACTGAGAATGTAGAAAGATAGGTCTACAGCTGAATCTCAGCAAAACTATGTTCATGAAAAATGAACTAGTTCCAGAGGCCCCATTCACTCTCAATAGAACAAACATCTCTGAATGCAGCAGTTATGTGTACCTAGGTTGAGAAGTCAACATGATGAATGACCTAAAACCTGAGCTGTGCAGGAGGAAGAGAGCAGCATGGATTGCCTTCAAAAGCATCGAAGAAATAGCTAAAAAAGACAAAGAACCTCCAGCTCCGGGCACATCTCTTCAACTCTACCATTCTCCCTGCTTTAATATACACCTCAGAGACCTGGGCCCTATGAAAGTAGGATGAGAATGCTATTCGGGTTTCCCAAAGAGAAATTGAAAGAGCTATGCTTGGAATATCATGCCTCACTCAAGTGAAAGAAGGAATCCGGAGTTCTGACCTCCATCGCTGTTCCAGAGTCAGGGACGCTGTCTCATTTGCCAAGGTATTGAAAATCAGATGGGCTGGACATGTAATGCGCATTTGGAGACAACCGCTGGACTAGAGCCATTACCAACTGGATCCCACGGGATGTCAAAAGATCACGTGGCCGCCCAACTACAAGATGGTCAGACTTTTTCGTCCAAGACCCTGAACGAACGGTTTGAAGCTCTTTGTATTCCTGAAGCAAGCAGATGCCATTGGGCTACACTGGCACGTGGTAGGGTCAAATGGAAATATTACTGGCACCCGCTCAAGCAAATCGACGAATAACGGGATGTCAAGTGATCAAGTGATCAAGTGAGGTTTAACTCAAGACCATATAATTGACCATATAATTTTATTTGTTTGGGGACCCTACCCAATAATGCTCATGACTTAGTTCTGGCTCTGCACTCAGGAATTACCCCTTGCAGTGCTCAGGGGACTATATGGGATGCTGGAGATCAAACATAGGTTGGCCACATGCAAGGCAAGTGACTTACCTGCTGTATTGCTCTGGCCACTCACATGATCATATTTACTGTACTTTATAGTAAATTTAAAAATCAGGCAGTGCTACAACCCCAGTTTCCTTATTCTCTAACAAAATTTGTTTGACTGCTTTTATTTGCCTTTCTCTATCACTTATATCACTTGTATCACTTGTCTTCACATTGTTCATCGATTTGCTCGAGTGGGCGCCAGTAACTTCTTCATTCATTGGAAATGAGGTCAATTATTGTTACTATTTTTGGAATGCCTTTCTCTATAAATTAAAAAAAATCAACTTCTCTATAAATGCTGCTGGACTTTTTAATTGGAATTGGTAAAATATGCAAATCAATATTGGGAAAGAGTTAACTTTAATATATATATACATATATATGTATACATATATGTGTATATATATGCATATACATATATACATATATACATATATATTTAAATACTGTAAATCAGATTCAAAGCTCAATAAATAACCTTTACAGCTATGTAGACTTGTTTGTTTTGCAAAGCTTATAATGTAAAATGTAAAAAGGTCTAGACTGAATGTATTGATTACTTTTATTTTTCTAAAGTGTTCAACTCTGTTTTTCATTGAATTTCATAGTTCTTATAGAATACAGAATAGTGGGGGAGGAGAAAGGTACCTGCCACCAAGGCAAGCTGGGGAGTAGGAAGGAAACTGGGAAAATTGTGGGGCGCTGGTGAAAGGACTCAGATACACGGGGCAGAGCTGCTGCCGGCTCTCCCTGTGCTCAGCTGATCATGAGGTGCCTGGGAGGGAAGGCAGGTTCCTACCCTGGCCTTCCATCCCAATAGAGCCTTGCAAGAAGCCAGAGGAACCCCCTGCACCATGAGGTCAGTCATTTTCAACATCTGTACTCCACAGCTCGTCAGAGCTCTACCCAAGAGAAAAGGCGATTTCAAGCCCTGCTCGTCAGAGTCCCACCCAAAGCGAAGCCTATTTCAAGTTCAGGTATGCTTAATCCAGAGACTCAGATACACGAGGCAGAGCTGCTACTGGCTCTCCCTGTGCTCAGCTGATCATGCAGTGCCAGGGAGGGAAGGTGGGTTCTAGCCCTGGCCCGCCATCCCAATAGAGCCTCGCAAGAAGCCAGAGGAACCCCCCACACCATGAGTGCAGTCATCTTCAACATCCGGACTCCACAGCTCATTAGAGCCCCACCCAAGAGAAAAGTCCATCTCTCCCCATTGCAGTTCATCAGTAAATGCACAAGATGAGAGCCTACTACTGAGAGTATACCACCCGCAAGGCAGAGACTGGCAAGCTCCCCATGTCGTATTTGATACACCAAAACCCAGTAATAATTATAGATCTCATTCCCATGACCTGAATGAACGGTTTGAGGTTCTTTGTGTTCCTGGGGTGAGCACTTGCGCTTGTGCTACACTAGCATGTAACAGGACATATGGAGATGTTACTGGTGTCCGCTCAAGCAATTTGATGAACAACGGGAAGACAAGTGACAAGTGATATCTATACATATATGTTTTTAATTTTTTAATTTTTTAAAGTATTTTATTATACTTTAGAGTATGCTACCCGCACGGCAGAGCCTGGCAAGCTACCCGTGTAGTATTTGATATGCCAGATACCAGTAACAATTGTAGACCTCATTCCCATGACCTGATGGAATGGTTTGAGGCTCTTTATGTTCCTGGAGCAAGCAGGTGTCCGTGGGCTCTACTTGCATGAGACAGGTCATATGGAGATGTTACATGGTGCCCGCTCGAGCAAATCGATGATGAACGGGAAGACAGTGATGTTGTATGCCATATATTTTACATTTTTTTCCTTTCTGGATTTGGGTCACTCTTGAGCTGTGCTCACAGACTGCTTCTGTCTCTGTGCTCAGGAATCCAACCTGGAGATGCTAGGGGAACCATATGCGGTGCCAGAGAGAAACCAGTGTCTATTGTGACATCTGTTATGACTCCTATATTATCTTTCTAGCCCTTGTCCTTTACAGCTTTAAACCATTGAGATCATTAATGCAGTGTCATGTTTAATATGTTGACATATGCTCTGCAACTTGTGTTAATTAAATAATACTCCAGTGTGAGTAACTGGTGTTAAACGCCATCAACTTTTCTTTTTTTCTCCTCCCTCCCTCCTCCCTCCCTCCTCCCTCCCTCCCTCCCTCCCTCCCTCCCTCCCTCCCTCCCTCCCTCCCTTCCTTCCTTCCTTCCTTCCTTCCTTCCTTCCTTCCTTCCTTCCTTCCTTCCTTCCTTCCTTCCTTCCTTCCTTCCTTCCTTCCTTCCTTCCTCCTCTTTTAGTCACATGTGGTGTTGCTCAGAGCTTACTCCTGCCTCTGCACTCAGGAATAATTCCTGATGAGCTCAGGGAACAATATGTGATATCACAGATCGAACCTGGACCTGCTGTGTGCATTGCAAATACCTTACATCAACTTTAAAACAAATATGTCCTACGTCTTGTTAGGCTTATTCCTAAATCAGGGCTGCCAGATAAGATGCAGTAAAGTTGAATTTGAATTTCAGATAAAGAATAAGTAACATTTTAGCATAACTTATGCATACTTATATACATACTTAAACCCATGTAATACTTAGAACATGCTTATGTTAAAAATATTTATTACTATCTGAAATTCAAATTAAAGTAGGCATTCTATATTTTTGTCCACTAAATCTGATAGCCCTAACTTTTCAGTTTGAGAGGAAACTATAGCAAATGGCATTAGATTTCGTTGCCATTTATTTATATACTAATTTATTGCTAGTACATAAAATATGTGATTCTCATATGTTAGCCACATATCCTATAATCTTGATAAAGCCACATATAAACTATAGATTTATTTTAATTGAATCACTGTGAGACCAGTTTCCCCCCACCATCCCACTCCCATTGTTCTTCCTGTCCTTAGTGATATTGAGGAATTATTGGAGAAGAGAAATCTATGCCTATCTCTTGCTCATAGTTAGAAATTCTCTGTCAGGTTAATAGTCAGTCTGAGGCCTTATTATCTGGCCTGAATTCATGGGTAAAAGACCAACTTCTCTAAGATGACGCAGCACGTTATGTAAGCTTTGTTTCAGATGAGCTGAGACTGGTCCTCAGGAACATGTATAAATAGGGGGTGTGACTCTCAGAAGGCAGGTCCAGGCCCGCCGGACAGACACACATAAAGTAGAAAAGAACAATAAAACAGGTTGTAAGAGCTCAAATGCCAAGGCGCAACCTTTAATCCCTCATGTTCCCTGGCAAAGTTTGTTTATTCCCCATAGCCATGAGAGCTCCAGCCAGGACACAGGTGAGGTGTGAGAGAGACTCAAAGGGGGTCATACTTGCTCCAGCAGGGGCCCCCATGGCCTACTCTGGGACTGGGCTATACTAGTTGCTTCTTTGTTTCTTTATTCATTTGTTTGGTTTTTGGGTCACGCCTCGGTGCTCAGGACTTACACCTGACAGTGCTTGGGAACCATATGGAATGCCAGGGATTGGACCCAGATCAGCCCTGTGTAAGGCAAGTGCACTACCTATTGTACTATTGTTTCAGCCCCATTCTTTGTTTTGGGGACCATCCTAGTGGTGATTATATTGGAAAATGGTCCCTCGGTTGCTCTCTTTTTGAGGCTGCCATGAGTTAGTGGTAGTGTGAGCATAAGGGACTCCACCATGGGGCCCTGGGAGAGCCCCCAGAAGAAGAACTGGGGTGAGACCCTGTGAAGAGGAACGTCCTCTGTACCTACTTATTAATCTAATTCACTTATTTGCATTTTGTGATAGTTTTCCAAGCATTCATGCCTCTTCTTTCTCATTTCCTTTTTGAATGTCAAGGAAGATGCACCCTTGGGGTCTGGAGAGACAGTACTGCGGAGAGGGTGCTGGTCTAGCACATGGCTAACTCAAAGTTTGATCTACAGAATCCCATAAGTTTCCTCTAGCACTGCCAGGAATAATTCCTGAGCACAGAGCCAGCCATAAGTGAGCCCTGAGTATGGCCGGGTGTGACCCCAAAACAAACAAATAAAAAATCTGACCTGAGTTGACTGTATTACAGTTGGAAAGTTGGAAAAAGGCACCAGGGCATGTATGGAAACCTGGCTAATGAACTGGAGCCCATGGACCCTGAATCACTGAGACAGCTCTCGAATGTTTTGTGTCCTGGGAAAGTTTGGGGCAGTGCAGGAGGGTCAGAGGTGTGAGCTGCTGCCTTTGGAGAAGGTTTTCTGTGGAAAGGGGATGCCTGGACCTGAGCCAGGGAGGGCTTGGGCCTCATGAGAGGTGGTAGTTACCTAGCTAGAGAAACAGCATATCACAAGGTCTGGGCATCAGGGGATGGCCACAGCCCAGAACTGCAGGCCAGCGAGGCCCATCAGATCTTGATATCCTGTGTTTGC
This sequence comes from Cryptotis parvus, assembly GCA_021461705.1. Classification (NCBI taxonomy): domain Eukaryota; kingdom Metazoa; phylum Chordata; class Mammalia; order Eulipotyphla; family Soricidae; genus Cryptotis; species Cryptotis parvus. Next base: position 11,832 of record JAJIBD010008913.1, read on the forward strand.
TCTGCCCACTCATGCCCAGCCTGGAGATGTTTGGTGCTGAGCAGTTAAGAGTCACACAGCTGCTCCCCTTGGGCTACACAGCTTGGATGAATGCATTAACATTTGTGCAAAAGGTCCCTGTAAAAGCCACCAAATCCATGAGCAGAAGGAACAGAACAGAGCAGCTGACTGGGGATCACCCACTCTGCTTTCTGCACTGCCCAGTTTTTAAAATGATTTTATAATTGGAGAGAGGCTAGGGCTGGTAATAAAGGGAGACCCTGGTTCCAGCTCCAGCAACACATTGGTACCTCAAGCATGGGGGTGGTGGGGAGACTTCCTGGGGGTCCTGTTCCACCATGGGGCTTTTTGGTTTGTTTTGGTTTGAGTTTGGACCATCCCTAGTGGTGTTCAGAGCTTACTCCTGCTCTGTGCTCAGGAATGACTCCTGGTGAGACTCAGGAGACCATATCAGTGCCCCAGACTGAAATGGATCAGCTGCATGCAAGGCAAGCGCCTAACCCTGTGCTGTTTCTCCAGACGCCCACAGTGGTTAAGTCTGAGAGGCAGCTGAACCAATCCCACCCAGCAAGACCATTCTCTGAAGCTCTGCAGAGGCAAAGAACTCCCGCCCTCCACCTCTCAGCTGCTCAATAAAACTTCCTCATACTCCTCAGGAATAGCCTCACCTGGTTTTGGAGTGTGTGTTTGTGTGTGTGTGTCTGTGTGTCTCTGTGTGTGTTATGGGGGGCTACATGTGGGGGGGAAGTGCATCTCCTCTCCCATGAGAGTCACGGTAAACCCCACTGCTCAGAGATGCTTCCTTCCAGAGGGCCAGAATAATGGCACAGTGGGCAGAATGACTGCTCGCACGCAGTCAACACAAGCTCGATCCTTGACATCCCATAAGGTTCCCTGAGCCATTCCAGGAGTGATCCCTGAGTGCAGAGCCAGGAATAAGCCCTGAGCACTACTGGGTTGTAAGCCTGGAAAGACAAACAAAAAACTAAAAAAGAAATGCTTTTTCCCCCATTCACTCCTTTGTCAATCTCTTCTCATCCTCAACTCCTTCTCCTTCTCTCCTCTTCATTTTCTGTATAGAGGGTCTGGGACCCCCTGAGCAATACTGACAGATGGTCCAATCACTGGAATATGAGGTGATGTGTCACTCTCGGGTGAAGTACCAGGACCCCAAGAACGGTCTGTCATTACCTTGGTCCCTTTATGTGCCCCAGACCACCCCAACTCTCTATTACTAAGACCAACTCTCTGGCAATGGGCAAATACTGGAAGTTGGAAAATGGTAGTTTTCCTAAATAGACCATCAGAAGGGCCCTCCCTTTAGAGCTGACAGATGGAGCCGATGGAGAGACAGCAGGCCAGGGAGGGCGGCTGGTAGCAGCATGGAGACACTTCCTGGCAACTCTCCACATCTCTGAGCGTGGTTCCCTAGCACAACACTGGGATCCCCAGTGACACAATAAAGCCTGCGCCTCTGGCACATACAATCAGGCATCTGATAACCAAGTGTTTGCTCCCATTATAGCACAGCAATCACATCAGGGAAAAGTAAAAATCAAAGAGATTAGCGAAGACTTTTAAAAAATAGCTTTATTAATGACAGGGAAGCGAGGGTGATTACATAATGTGACGCAACTACAAAATAAAAAATTAATGCAACATATTTTAGATCCTGGAGTTGAAAACATAGCTATGTAAATGAGAGTAGACATTATAGTGTACTGTATTCAATGATTTTTAAGTTTCTTTATGAATGTTAATTATAGCTATCATACAGCAGTCATGATAAATAGACTTTTGTTAATTTATTTTCTGGTAATTGCATTTGCCATTTCTCTAAGTTTTATGGAGCAAGTATGAAAATAATTTATTTCTGCCTGCTAAGGTGGCAGGCTGGAGTGTGGGGGCAGAGAAACTGGAGACATTGGTGGAGGGAAGGTCACACTGGTAGTAGGATTAGTGTTGGAATGCTGTATGAAACAATTGCATTACGAGTTACTTTGTAAATCATGGTGTTTTAGCAAACATCACTTGATCACTTGATAGCCCATTATTTGTTGATTTGCTTGAGTGGGCACCAGTAACATTTCCATTTGACCCTGTCACATGCCAGTGCAGCCCAGTGGCATCTGCTTGCTCCAGGAATACGAAGAACCTCAAACCATTCGTTCAGGGTCTTGATGAAGAAGTTTGACCACCTTGGGGGCCGGAGCGATAGCCCAGTGAGTAGAGCATTTGCCTTGCATGCAGCCAGCCCATGCCGGCCCAGGTTCGATCCCCGGCATCCCATATAGTCCCCGAGCACCGCCAGGAGTAATTCCTGAGTGCAGAGCCAGGAGAAACCCTGAGCATTGCCAGGTGTGATCCCCTCCCCCAAAAACAAGAAGTCTGACCACCTTGTAGGTGGGCGGGCCACATGATCATCTGATGTCCCATGGGATCCAGTTGGTAACGGCTCTAGTCCAGTGGTCATCTCCAAGTTGCATTACATGTCCAGCTAATCTGATTTTCGACACTTTGGCAAATGAGACAGCATCCCTGCCTCTCGATCGTCAATGGAGGTCGGGACACCGGATTCCTTCTCTCACTTGAGTGAGGCGTGATATTCCAAGCATAGCTCTTTCAGTTCCTCTTTGGGAGACCTGAATAGCATTCTCATCCTACTTTCATAGGGCCCGGTCTCTGAGGCGAATGTTAATGCAGGGAGAATGGTGGAGTTGAAGAGATGTGCCTGGAGCTAGAGGTTCTTTGTCCTTTTAGGTATTTTTATATGCTTTTTATATGTTCCATGCTGCTCTCTTCCTCCTGCGCAGCTCAGGTGCTAGATTGTTCATGGAATGTAAACCAGACTTGTATTGAGTTCTCGACCTAGGTACACATAACTGCAGCATCCAGAGATTTTGTTCCGTTGAGAGTGAATGGAGCATCTGGAACTAGTTCACTTTTTATGAACATTGTTTTGTTGAGATTCAGCTGTAGACCTATCTTTCCACATTCACGGTCTAAGTCAGCCAGCAATTGTGCCACTTGGGTAGTGTTTAATGTTATTAGATCAATGTTATTAGCAAAGCGGAGGTGGTGTAGTTGCTGACCATCTATCTTCACTCCCATTCCTTCCCATTCTAATTGTCGAATGATGTTCTTGAGGGTGGTGCTGAAGAGTTTTGGTGAAATGGTATCACCCTGCCGAACCCCTCTTTTGACATCAATGATCACTTCCTTGTAGAATGGTGAGAATCTGGTGGTGAATCCGTAATACAGCTCACGAAGGATCTTGATATATTGGGTTTGAATGCCCTGTTTGGCCAGGGCTTCAATGACCCGCTTCAGTCTCAACAGAATCAAAGGCTTTCTTTAAATCAATGAAAGTGAGACAGAGCGGCATCTTGAACTCCCTGAAAAACCTCAATGAACTTGGTTATCGTGAGTATATGGTCAATTGTGCTGAATCCTTTTTTGGAATCTTGCTTGCTCGCATGGTTGTCCTTCATCTAATGTTCTGCCAATCCTGTTCAGGATGACTCAAGTGAATAGCTTGTAGATGACAGACAACAGGAAGATGGGGCGATAGTTGCCAATGTCATGGATGTCTCCTTTCTTGAACAGTAGACTGTCCTGCTGGTTTTCCATTGGGAGGGCACTGTTGGAGGACATGTTTAGCTAATCTGGGAGTTTTGTTGTTTTGCTCACTCCCAGCTTAATCTTATTTAAGCCAATGTTCATTCTAATGAGATCTCTCTTCTATGTAAACACTTCTAGAGGGTGTGGCAGTTACAGAAGTCACCTTGATTGAATAACTTCTGACTTATACATCTACTAAGACTTCTATGTTTTCTAGATTGGGCATAGCTCCTCTTTATACCCACTGCACCCAACGTGGGACAGTTAGAATTTACCAGGAGACTACCACCCTGGCTACGCTGAGACTAAAGGAAGACTATAGGAAGGATCATACTAGTTTGCTCTAAGCAGGCGAGTATGACCCTTTCAGTACATGAGAACAAGATACTCAGAATCACCCTGGTGCAGATAATAAGGACCTTGTGGGTACCATCTAGATTACATGAAGCTCATGAAGTTAAGATGTATTACTTTATATCAGCCCCCCCTCTCTCCAGTGTTTTACATAAGAGATAATCTCGGGATTAGTCCTTGGTGTAACCTTTGTTTATACCTGCAATAGGGTGTGGCACTACACTCTGTTTAGGGTTCTTTGTTGGCATGACAACCTCCCGATTGGATTACTTTGGTGTATATAAGGGGCTGACTTGAGGCCCCTTCACCTTTTACTTTCCTTTTGGTTCCCTCAGCCTTCAGCTTTTTGGCTCCCCGGCTTTTGGCTTTTGGCTTTTGGCCTTTTGCTCTTGGCCTTTGCTCCTTCTTCTGGTAGGACTCAGCTCGGACGAGATCCTCTCTCTTTGGTGGGAGACTTAGGCTCTTTTGTATGGTCTAAGCACGGCCAGAGCTAAAGTTTGCTCATTATATTGGAGTGCTGTGGAAGAGCTTTTGTACTATTAAAAGCCATTTTTGAACTGCACCGGAGTTTTCATCTGTTCTCCGGCGTCCTCGGAGGTAGAAGACAACCTCTGTCCTGACACTGTCGGGGACCCCGGCGGCGCTCCCGACAGGGCACCTTGCATTCAGACAGGTAGCATGTGGAGAGCCGAGCCAGTGTATTGATGAGTACTAACGGCAGATTCTTCAGGTGTTCGGGTCTGACTTTATTTGGGCCTGGTGCTGTTCCTTTTCCTTACCGACGAGATGGCATGTTGGATTTCAGAAGGAAGGACGTTGGGAATGACATATCCATCCTGCGGAATTTGGTATGTGGGCAGGTGGACGTGGCTATCAAAGAGATCCGAGTAGAAGTCATGGATAATCTTCTCCATTGCCTTTCTGGAAGATGTGATAGATCCATCAGGGTGTGGGAGGGCAGTCATCTTGGTCTTACAGTTGGTGAAGGACAGGAAGGTGTTGCGAATGCTTTTCCCGGCTTCTATGGTATTGGCCAGTATTGCTGCTCTTCTCTCTTTGAGGTCTTCCTTTATCACTTCTCTGCACTACTTTGAGAGCTTGGACATTAGCTTATGGTTGCCTGAGGCTCGTGCCCTGCCACCAAACTCTTCAAATAATTAAAGGGGGCAAGGGGTGATATAGAAGTTTCCATTTCCAGTTGAATGTGACGTGCTTATGTGGACATCTTTCAGGCAACCCTTGACATAGCTACATTATGACATTATATGGAGTGTAGCTTGGATGAAAGTGTCCCTATGTATCTTGTTGTGAACCTGGCAATCCTTTCTCAACTCCAAACACTCTTCTAGAATGACCTGACACCCTTCCTTCCAGAGCCAGATGTGAGAGCTTCTTTAGTGATGCAGAGGGCCCTCTGTAGAGTTCCTACTCATGCTGTTTGCAGTCTTGTCACTCTGAGGAATGAATTCTGACTGTCCCAGCAGTCCACACACACACACACACACACACACACACACACACACACCAGTGAAGGCATTCCAGGAGGCCAGCCTGGTCTCGGTGTCCAATTCAGGTGCTCAGGGTGAAGTTTCAGATGAGCTCCTGTCCAGACTGTACAGTAGAGACACATTCTAGTAACTAATTTATATTATAGGAAAAAGATGGGTCAGTTAATTTGTTCATGGAATGTAAACCAGACTTGTATTCGAAAGTGAGATAGAAGGGATACAAATACAATATCAGAGATGCTAAGAATCATTTTAAATCAATTTTGGATTAGCAGTAATTATTAATTTAGAAATGAAAAGAAAAAAAGGTGTTTTTGTTTGTTTGTTTGTTTGTTTTTTGCTGTTTTGAGCTATAACCTGCTGTTTTTGGGCTTATTCCCAGCTCTGCACTCAGGGGTCACTCCTGGTGGACTTGGGGAACCTTATGTGGTGCCCAAGATTAAATCTGAGTTGGCTGAGGGCAAGGCCAACCTGCACTACTATTGCTCCAGCCTCAGGGGGAAATAATCTTGGTTCTATCCACTAAAAAGGCCTTGAAACTCCACTAAAATGTCTTCAAACAATGGCAACATTAGCAACAATACCTATTACACTTAAGGTGCAGAACCCAGATTCTTATTACTAGTCTAAAATGTGAGATTGTCATTTATATAATTAAGTGTAATACACATGTAATACTCAGTACATCAGATATGCATTTGGTTTATTTTCTTTATCACTTGAAATTTGTAATTAAAGAGAAAAGATTAAGCCTTTGTCAACCCTTTTTGAAAAGAAGTGTATTTTATTTCTAATAGATGAGAAGCAACTACAGAACTTCAGTTAATATATCTGGAAAGATATATTTCCTATCTGGAATTAGAAAATTATGCTATAGGCCTGGGCTCTTCAGAGAAGTGGAAGAGCCCAGATCTTCAAAGCAAAGTGAAATTTGATCTGAAACAAAGGAGCAGTCCAAGATTAATGAATGTACTAAAACACACAGGACCTGTCCTGGAAGGGTCTACTATTGGCCAAATTTGAAACAATTTCAACAAAAAGACCAGCATTTATTATAAATCTTTTATTACTAATTCCATAAATATAAGTTAATGGCTCCATAGTTTTACAGAGAGAAGAAATTATTTGTGTTCATGGAATTTGACATTTCTTTTTTTACTTTTTTCCTCACACAAAATGTTTAAATAAAGGGAAAAGATTAAGTCTTTGTCTGGTCTTTTAGAGAAGAAAGTGTATTTCATTTCTTATAGATGATAAGTGATTCTACTGAGGGTTAGTTATATACCCGGAAAAATGATAGAATTAGAAAATTACCTTTTCTATTTTTTTGCAAGGCCTCAGCAAACTAACTTATTCAAATAAGTATCCTAAATGAGTATATAATCCAGGGGTCAGCAAACTGTAGTTTACTTTTCTAACTCAGTCCACTGCTTGATTTTATATATCCATTAAGCTAAGAACACTTTAAATGCTTTTAGGTAGTTGAAAAAAAACAGAAAGAACAATTTTTTTGACATGAGAAATTCAGATACATTTTCACGTCAGAGTCCCTAAACAAGATTTCATTGGCACCCCTCTGTCCTCATTCCTTCCCACGCTGCCGTGACCTTGTTTATGTGACTGTGACAGATGGGAGTGCTGAGACAGAGAAAATGCAGCCCACAAGGCCTAAAGGATTTCATATTTGGGATTTTACAACAGTTGCCTGCCTCCTGACAAATCACTGATTAAGGAGGTCTGGGTAAAGGCTTCTTTATGGCATAATGCATCATTTTATAAATCTTTCTCTAAATATGAAAATAAAAATGTATTTTTATAATGCAAAGGAAGATCTGGCCATTACCCCTTATTAAGTCATCAGAACATCAGGGGACCAGAGATAATACAGGAATTACAGTGCGTAATTCCTGTACACCATCAACGCTGGTACATTTCTCAGCACTCCACATGTGCCCTGGGCCCAGTCAGGAGTGATCCCTGAGCCCAGAGACAGGACTAAGTCCTGAACACAGCTGGGTACAGCCCTCCCAAACCAAACCAAACCAAACCAAACCAAACCAAACCAAACCAAACCAAACCAAACCAAACCAAACCAAACCAAACCAAACCAAACCAAACCAAACCAAACCAAACCAAACCAAACCAAACCAAACCAAACCAAACCAAACCAAACCAAACCAAACATGACCACTGAGACGGGAAGACTGACTGTGAACTAATATGAAGCCTTTGTATCTCAAGGAAGTACTGAGTGGCCCATGTTTATGTTGAAATTTCTAAACTAGTTTTATTAGGGAGAGTTCTTCTACACAGACAGGCATATGGAAAGTGCACATTGGAATCTGATTGAACATGTTTATAAGCCTATGAAACCAACATCACAACCAACATGGTGCATCCACAAAAATTTCATCATCTCCATTTTTAGTCTCTCCTTCCTCTCCTCATCTTACCCTACTATTCCACACAATTTAAAATAAATAGCATCATCCGGTATACAGAACTTTGGTCTAATTTTTTTTTATTGTGTACTTATTTTGAGATTCATCCATGACATTGCCTCTATCACTAGTTCACTCCCTTTATTTCCATTATATGTAAATATTACATGGGTGTCAGTGATTTTTTTAAGGGATAGTGGATGACGTATACCTTCCAAATCTCCAAGTAGAACATATAAGGAACATTTAAAAAAAATATAATGACTATTGCAGTTCTGGGTAACTGTGTGGAGACACATAAAACTCAGTCAGATTTTCCAACAAAACATTTCCATTAATGTTTTGTGAGAGAGGCTGAGCAATAAGTACTTATAAAAGATCAGCGAGTTTAGTGTTGCTATTTAAAGGGCGGAGTCCCACACATAACTCTAATCCCCTGTGGCCATCTGCTGTCCTCAGCGGAGAACTAGGGACACAGCAGAATGGCGCCCACCAGCGGGAGGTTCTGAGACATCACCTGAGCAGTCAACATTCTGCATGAAGAGAGAGTCGCCCTTCACGCCGCCTCTTCCCCATCCTGTTGCAAACTGGCGCACTGCATGTTCTGCGTGCCTGAACCATGGCCCCCTCCACGCCATACCACCAGCCCTGCCAGTTAAGTCTCCCTTCTTGCACACTTCTGTGCTCTCTTTCAACTCATCATCCTCCTGCTGATGAAGAAGGGATAGCCTGGGGGCTAATATGGCTTCTCAGTGTGGCAGTGCTGTCTTCCCACCGTCCTCGGCCCCCTGCTCCAACCAGGTCATGCATCCTGTTGTGTTTCTGGTTCCTGTCACCGCCGTTAGATTAGCAGTAGCTTCCTCGGCCTGTAGGACTGGACAGGTATCATTGTCACGCTGTTAAGTAATGATGGAGGAGCCAGTGTGTCCTTCACTTTCCCTGAGAGACTGGCATACTTTGCCATAGGTGCTCACGGGGAAAATGCCCTGCCATAGGGCTTCATGGGAAATGCCCTGCCACAGGAGCTGATGGAAGCCACCTGCAGTGGGGGTTCATGGGAAACACTCTGCTGCAGGGCCTCATGGGAAATGCCCTGCTGCAGGGCCTCACAGGAAATGTCCTAACACTGGGGGCATGAAGGAGGGGGCAATGTGGATGAGAGGCAAAGGGGCCCAGCAGACACACACACACACACACACACACACACACACACACACGCACACACGCACGCACACACTACACACTCAGGAGTTTCTGCACTCAGGAAAAGAAGGAAGGGGAAAAGGAAGAGGCAGGCAGGCAGGTAGGCAGGTAGGCAAGCAATTAGGGGGCAACAAGCACAGGCATCCCTGTGAAGTTTTGTCACCACTTTACAGTGACAGCTGGAACTGCTGGGCGACACTCACAAAGTGACTCCAGGCCTGGGGAAAACACTTTCTGTACGAGGGGCAGAGATTTGTTGGGTATCCACATGACCCCACTTGTCTTCCTCAGCTGTTGGTTACCTTGTGACATTTGTCCCTGGGAAAGAGAGAGAGGAGAGGGGAGGAAGGGAACAGGCACCCGGCAGCTGCTGCTCCTGTGTGTGCTCAGGGACATGGTGGGGGGGTCATAGCCCCCTAATTCCCTAACCCCACCCCCTGCTTCTGTACGTCCTATGTGTGCCTCTGATGGCCACGCATGGGAATTGGATTTGGCAGAAAGGAGCAGGTCGGAAGCTCACAACTCATTCCATCTTTCAGAAACCCTGACTAAGCGGGAAGTATGCGCCAGACAGTGGATAGGCGTGGAAGGCAGAAAGAGTAAAAATAGATTTTCCTCAAGGCACGTGGATTAGATGGAGCCAAATCAGTAAAGAGGGACATAAAATAGGACAGGAACCATTAGAGGAAGTGCCCCTTGACCAAACTGGCAGGAACCAGGTGGCTCTTAAGTGGAAAGAGGTCTGAGAGGGGGTATGTCAGCCCCAAGGGTAAGTGGAAGGAAGGGAAAGACTAGTTCAAAGGAGCAAACAAGGGAGATGGGACCCAGCATGCTCAGAAAGCCTTGGAAACCCCATATTCACATACCTTAGTATGGAGATCTGAGTGACGCAATGCTGACAGCATCGGATGTGCTCAGGTGACAGCCTCGCCGTCTGTATGTATATAGATTTCCTAAGAAGCCTGTCAAAGCCCAGACTGTGGCGATGAACTCATCATGTTCTCTACGTGCTATACACAAGCTCACTGGCATACAGAAAATGACTCACAACAAAATCCACATGAGCCATGGGCTCACCTCGATGGCAGGGATCAAGCATCAAGAAGTTATGATAAACAAAATATCTGCAGGGCTAGCCACAATGTGTAAAACAAGAGGGAGAGAGATGCAGAGACAGAGAGAGAGACAGAGAGGAGAGAGAGAGGAAACAGGGCTACCTGCTGTTGAGGCAGCCTGGGGGGTGGATGGAAGGGGGTGGGGTACATTGGTGGTGGAAATGGGGCACTGGGTGGAGGGATGGATGTTGGAATACTGTATTACCAAGAACCAATTATGAACACCTTTGTAATTGTATGTCTCACGGTGGTATAACAAAATAAATAAATAAATAAAAACAATTATAACTAACTAAAAATAATTTCACATGGATTTACCTAAAAAAAAGAAGTTATGATAGTCACCAAGGGAGATATCGGATTGGTCCTACCTTGCCAGCTCAGAGGCTCAATAATTTCTGCCATGATTCTGGCCCTGCCGTCCTGCTGTGTTGTGGTTCCCCTTATTCTCATGCACACAGCCCTCCTCTTGCACCCAGTGAAGAGGGGAACCCAGGGTGCTTTCCCTCATGGGGCTTTTCTTTCCTTCAAGGGTAAAAATCTTCCCAGAAGTCCCTGTCTTGGCAATGATTCTCCAGAGAAGCAACAACTCATAAGGTATAGGAGAAGTGTAGACGTATGAGAGGGATGAGTGAAGCTTATTATAAGGAATGGTGCCTCTAGTCAAGTGCCAAGTGAGTCAGCACCCTGGGGAGTCGGGAGAGCTAGTGATTGTTCTGGTTCAGGTCCCACGCCTGAGAATCAGCCTGAGAAGGAAGCTGCAGTCAGCAGGCTCCAGACTCAGGAAGTCAGTGTTTTAGTCTGAACATGGGGAAGAGTGGCTGTCTCACATCAAAGGCCGTCAGTTGCTATTATTTTCTCTCCTGTCTCTCAATGGATTGTGGCTATTATTGGGGTGGCGGGGAGGATCCACCAGTGCTGAGGAATTGCTCCTGGATCTTGCTAAGGGTCATTCCTAGCAGTGCACGGGGATGGAAACAGGGTGTACTGCACACAGGGAAAGAGCTTTAACCCCTGTATATTGCCCCTGTCCCTTCCACTGATTGGGTGAAGCTCACCCACGTATTAAGGAGAGCAATCTGTTTTGCTCAGTTTACTGGTTTTAGATGTTAATCTCAAACAAAAAAAAAATCCTCACAAATCATAATGATGTTTGATCAGATTTGTGGGTATTCTGTGGCCCAATTTGTCAAACACAACTGCCCATCATACTTCCTGGTGGCCTCGAAGTTTCACAGTCCAGCATCTGATTCAGCTGGTCAGACTCAGCATTATATTATAATCTTGCATTGGAAAAAAATGTTGGCCATACAAACCTTATAGCTGGAGGTTTATCCTAGAGTTTAAGTTATTTCTATGAATGAGATTCCCAGGAAAGAATAAAATAATTTCCTTTGAGAGCAGAAACCCAAATTAACACATCAGGCATATAGAGAAGGATTCAAAACCCTTTTCTTAGAAACATTGGTTTGAGAAGAAGTTGAAACCAAGAGACACAGGACTGTTTCGAGAAGCACGTAAACAAAATATTCGGGAATAGTTTATTCAGTATTTACTGTGTAGCAGGTACTCACAAGCCCCAGGCAGTGAGGATCAAGGCAAGCTTGAGAGTTTAGAAGGGGAGGTGGCAATAACTAGGAAAGCTGCGCTCCTGTGCAGGCTGCTAAGTGTTCCCCAATCACCACTGTGGAGATGTACAGGAAAATGTGTGAATTGAAGAGACAAAGCCAAGTTAGTGTCACTCTTTTAGCAGGGAGAAATGTGGCAATGCCCTGGTATGAGTCTCTTGAGAAGAGGAAGTATAGAGCTGCCATTGAGAAGTGGCCAGTCTCTGCTCATGTCTCTCCAGGGTCCAGGGTCCAAGCATGGGAGCGCCATGCTTGTGGCAATCCAGAGGCCAGTGTGGTAAAAAGGTAAACAGAGGACAATAGCAGAGTGATTAGCCCTTGAATTTTTCCCTTCTCCCTGACTCCTGACCCACCTCCATCTCCTCCACCTCAGAGAGAGCCACTATAACAAGTATGTTGCACAGAGAGGATCCCACTGAGACAGAGTCTTCTGGTCAGGGCACCTAGTGAGTGTCCTCAAGAGTCAACCATGGAGGTCAGTTCTGAAGCTTCTATATCACCATAAGTTTGGAGACTGCAGTCATCAGGAGCTTGAACAAAACAACAATAATCCTCACAGTATCAGACAGGTTTGGTTTTACACAACAAATGAAAATGACAAGCAAAGATGCTGGATGGTGAAGCTTGTACCCAGGGGGATATGCAGCTTAGAGAAATGAATTCTGGGGCAGGAGGGATATATAGCAGATAAGGGATTGCAGGTGTGGCTGTGGTGCCTGGCTGCATCGGCAGGTGACAGACAGGAGACAGGCTTCTACACCCAGGGCTCTGCCCTGTGGGCCTTGGATGGTTGATGATCTGACATAGAAAAAGACTGGGCCCCCTGGGATGAACCCAGAGCCACGGCAGAGCCTGGCAAGCTACTTGTGGTGTATTTAATATGCCAAAAACAGTAACAGTAATGGACCTTACTTCCAATGAATGGAGATGTTACTAGCGCCAGCTCGAGCAAATCGATGAACAACGGGAAGACAAGGGATTTGCCTTGCACAGGCCAAACTGAATTTTATCCCCAGCATCCCATATGGTCCCCTGAGCACCACCAGGAGTGATCCCTGGGTGACGATCCAGGAGTAAGCCCTGAGCATAGCAAGTGTGGTCTCTGCACCCAAACACACACACACACACACACACACACACACACAGAAATGAATGCTGAGTGAAATCAGATGTTGGATCTAGACAAAATCTAAACAAAATTTTCAAAGTGAGATTGTTCTAAGATGTCAAGGAAACAGCATCAGATACTTCATGGAAAATATCTTGTCAATACCTTTTGGAGACAGAATGTTTGAATCTCCCCTGCCCCTCTCAACCCAAAAGCAGAAGCTCTAACCCCAGTCCCCAATGTAACTGTATTTTGTTTTGTTTTTTTTTCATCTTTGATTTTATTCCCTTTTCCTCTCTTCTACAATTTCTCCAAAACAAACCTAGATTAGGAAGAGTACAAGGAGTCTTAGATAAAATAGACCAGAGGCAAATAATTTCTCTATAGTAATTCTTACGGTAGTCACATTGTCACTTGTCACTTGCCTTCCTGTTGTTCATCGATTTGCTTGAGTGGGCATCAGTAATATCTCCATTTGTTGGGTATGAGGTCCATTATTGTTACTGTTTTTGGCATATTGAATACACCCATGGGTAGCTTGCTGGGCTCTGCCATGGCTCTGGGTTCATCCCAGGGGGCCCAGTCTTTTTCTATGTCAACCATCCAGGCCCACGGGGCAGAGTCCTGAGGTTATGGCAATGAAATTATGATGAGTAGTGAGCAATGGCATATAAGGTGGGAATGATTGGATAATAAAGTTCAGGTTCTCTGAAGGAAAGCCAATGCCGAAAAGTGCTTTGGATTTAGCTAGGGAAATGTATTAATATTCGTTGAGTTGATTCCCTGTAAAGTGTGTGATGTTGATCAAGATTCTCAGCAGGGTACCAAAAATAGCTAGTATTAGAAATGGAATTTCCCAGAGTATAACTTACTTAGGTTGATATGTATAAAAGTTCACTATGTGTTTTGGCTTTTCAACTTTCCTCTATACCTGTCTCTACTCCCACTAAATACCCAAAGGGGACACCACTACCCAGAAACAGAAGTGCTCTCTGTTATTGCGAAATTTGTTCCAGGTTTTTTTTTTTTTGGTCTCAGTCATATATTGTTCCAGCACCCATCCCTTCACCAGTGCCCCATTCCCACCACCAATGTCCCCACATTCCCCATCTCCCAGCTCCAGAGCAGGCATTTCTTCCTTCGCCCCTTTCTCTCTCTCTCTCCATCCCTCCTTCATCTTCCCCCAATCTTTATTATACTATGTGAGATATAGAATTACAAGGATGTTCATAAGTGGGTCTCTACAATACAGTGTTCCAGAATCCATCCCTCCACCAGTGCCAATTCCCACCACCCAATTCCCAAACACACCCACCCAGACCCTGCCTGCCCCCCCATTGCAGGCACATTTTACTTATCTATCTCTTTGTCTATGTCCCTGTATTTCCCAATCTCTCTTCTATTACACTTTATGGCTTGTCCTATATGGATACTAATAATGTATGGTGTATCTATCTGATTATTTAATAGTGAGTTCTAGTGTGACATCATAATTCCTCATTCACCTAAACCTCTCCAGTTTGATGCAAATAGAATTACGTTGAAGTGTACAAGTGAGAAAGATCCTGAAAGGACATGGTGCTAAAATGTATTGAGTCAATGATTAAACTGCGGCAGAGCCGCCGCATGCGCAAACTTGGATCTGGAGTCTGTCTTTTTTTTTTTTTAAGTATTTTATTATACCACCGTGAGATATACAAATAAAAAAGATATACAATTAAAAAGTTCATGTTTGGGTTTTGGTCATACAGTGTTCCAGCACCCGTCCCTCCACCAGTGCCCATCTCCCACCACCAACATCCCCGGTTCCCTCCCCCTTCCCCCAGCCCACCTCCATGGCAGGTTCTTTATTTCTTTCCCTTTCTCTCTAGGAGTCTCTGTCTTGCTGGAGCTCAGGGCCACACCCACTGGGCCCGGAGGCTGGGGACTGAGTGGAGGCCCTCAATTCTTACTCTGAGTCCAGCAGCGCGGCCGCCTGTATGGTGAGCAAGCCCTAGGAGCTATGTAGGACACGACCAGGCGCTGGCCGAGCCTTTTACTTGTAACTGTATTTTGAAGACAGCGGCTGTACAGGAGCTTCTAAGGCTGCTGCACCGGAGTTTTCTAGATGGGTTCCCTTGTGAGAAAGAGAGCGTTGAGCTCTCACTGACTCCTTTGAACCCCATCTTCTTGGACACAGGAATAAAAGCCATTTATGGAACAAGAAGATAATACTGACAGGAAGTCAACTTGGCAGGGCTTTGAACTGGAGCATCTGGCTTCCTACTGCTGAAAATAGATCTGGACTGAACAAGATGGTCACCTAGCAGAAAGCTGGAGATGGTTCTTCTCCTTTGGACATGGCAAAGTTGCACTTTCATCAGCACATCTGCTTAGGAAAAGATTGGAAGGTTTGAGAACGAGCATCTTCACAAGGGAGAAAAGAAAACATCAGGAAGGGTAGGAAAGTCTGTGACACGAACCCATCAGGGAGGATACAGGATATGGGGCCCCTGGAAGGACATCAGAGGTCTGAAGCTTCCCTTGGGGACCAAAAGAGCCTATGCTCCAGAATCAGGGAACTACTTTCCTAGGGGAAAATCCTAAGATTTCTAAGTCTGAATCTGTAGATTTCTGTAATCTAAGATTTCAAAGCAGTAGTCTCAATGCTGACCATAGGAATGTGAACTTTGAGGAGAGAAAATAGGAACTAGTTTCCAATAGAAATCACTGAATACAAAAAATTAAATTGAAAAAATTGTAGAAGAGTGTGTCAACAGAAGACTTGATGAAGCTGAAGAAAGCACCAAAGGAGACCATGAAAAATAATGATGGAGAGAGATAAAGAACCTGACTTTAGTGGACAGCAGGGTGGAGGTTCTACTAGCATCTGTCTCTGCATCCACCTAGCCTAGGTATTTGCACCTGCAAATCCATTTAAAACCTTCCAACCAGGTGCACCAAAGGGAATTGAAAGGCTCACGCCTTCTTCTCCTCCAGCCACCAGGATAAAAAGGAATTTCAAGAGATGATAGGGAAGCTGAATAGTTTTATTTTAAAACAAAAATGAGAGGAGAGATTTCTCAAAGGAAAAAAATAGAGGTCTCTTATGACCCACAATTGCCCTTCTTGCCATCTGCTCCGCAAACACAAAAATATTAATTTGAAAAGGTACATGCACACCTATGTTCATTGGAGCACGTATTACAATAACCAAGATCTGTAAACAACCCACATGTCTAATGACAAATGAATGTGTGGGATTATGGCATAGCTATACAATGGAATACTATGCATAGGAAAGATGAAAGCATACAGTTTGCTGAAACTTGTATGGAAGGAAGGGTATTATGTAAGTCAGAGGGAGAAGGACAAATACCAGAGTTACACTCACCTGTGGCATATGGAGAAATAAGACAGAGAAGTGAAGGCACCAATGATGGCAAGCATTGGCCCTTGACTACGGAACTGAAAATGCCAAGAAAGGAGGTAGGAGGATGATGTGGTGGACTCCATGTAGCCTGGGACGGTGCCGGAGGGTCTTTAACACTATGGTAGTGGTGAGGTACATTAAAACCAGAGGAATGAGCACCATTTATAAACACATGATCCAGACTATAATAATTCATGTTTTCAAAGGTGTTTGCTGTGGAGGTGTGAGAGGATAAAAGAGGCCCTTGGGTCCTCAGTGGAGAGATGCTGACACTGGGAGTGCCTATGGATCGAACACTGTGTGCCGGGAGTTCTATTATTAGCTGCCTTGTATATCACAGTGCCCAATAAAAAGGCAAAACCAATTAGAGCTAATAAGTGATCCCTGAGCAGAGAGCCAGGAGTAAGCCCTGAATACAGCTGGGTGTGGTACAAAACAAAAAAAAAACAAACCAACCAAAAAACTGATTAGCAGCATTGTAGGATTCAGTATTAATATACAAAAAGGAATTGCATTTCTATATTTTTGCAGTAAGGATTTGAAATAAAATCAAGGAAATAATCCTTATTCGTACATATAACTACTATAAAAAATTTAAACAACTATAAAAATTTATTTTAAAAATGTGAAAAAAAAGAGGAACTTGACCCCAATAATGTGCCATCTCAATATATTCCTCTTTCTGCTTTTCAATCATAACCTTAGATGCCTGGAAAAAACACTTCCGACTTTGTCATTCAGAAATCTGGGCCTGTTTTGCTTCTCTGGGCTAGGGTCTCACCTGATCTCCAGTGATCAAGGTGTCATCTGGAACCAGGGTCTCATCAGATGTTTAAGAATCTCTTGCAGGTTCATGTATTTTGTAGAATAAGTTCAGTTGGCTTTCAATATGAAATTCTTGTCAGCCTGCATCTTCTTTGAAGCCCATGGGCCTCCCCAGTATCTCATCCTCCTATTTTCTTATCTTCAATCTTTTCCCCATCTTTTAAGTTGAGATGTAATTGACACACTGCACTGTGCCTGTTTTAAGGTGTGTAGCTAATGATTTACATAGGCTGCAAAATGACTCATCCACTTTTAAGAACTCTTAATTAAGTCAAGTCTAGTTAAGATAATATCCTTTTTATTAACTAAAAATCAACTAATTAGTAACCTAATTACAAGACTAGAATCTCATTACATTCACAGTTCCTGGTTATGCTCAAGAAGGGAAAGTTATACCAGGACCTATCCCTGGAGGCAGAAGTTTGGGGAACTACCTCAGGAGTTGTCTAATACCCACGACCTATATATTGAAGATGATCAAGCAATGCTATAAGAAGTGGAAGACCTATTCAACGAAGAGGTGTCTCATGTTTGTTTGTTGAAATTTCATTGTTGGCAAAATATAAATTCTTTCCAAATTCATTTATAGTTCAGTACAAGCAAGTAAGAAGTTCAGCACATGATTTGTAGACATTGGCAAACTAATTCTAAAATTCACAAGGTCCACAAAAAGTGACCGTAAATCCTAGAATTACTAAATCAACTTTGAAAGAGGTCAAAATTAGAGAATCATGTGGCCAATTTAAAGATGTAGCATATGTCTAAAGTTATGAGTTAAAGGCCTGGAGGCGATAGTGCAGCAGGGAGGGTGTTTGCCTTGCATCAGCTTACCCAGGTTCAATCCTCAACATTCCCATATGAATGTTGAATCCTGACAACTGCCAGGATTCAATTCCTGAATGCAAAGCCAGGAGGAACCTCTGAAATCAAAATAAAGAAATAAATAAGAAAGTAAAAGAAAAAATAAAGAAAACAGTAAAAAAATAAATAAGAAAATAAAGAAATTAATAAGATAAAAATTTTTCATACATATGCATTAAGAGGTAATTTATTTATAGGGACTTTTGCATAACTGTAATGGTAAAAACATAAGACAAACAGTGATGCCGAAAGGAGAGTAGTAAAGTAAGTGAACCCTGGCACGCTTAATCCCTGCAGTATCCTGTGGTTGTAGAAATTCCAACCAACCACATAAGCAATTGTCTTCTTTTTTTCAAATCTTAGCTTGGGAGAGCTAACATTCTTATTTGATATTTGGGGCTTTGGGGGGGGACATACAAGGGAATTTGGGACTCTACAAAGGAAAATAAAATCCTATAGCAAAGCTGCAGATAGCCTTGGAACTAAAACTGAATCCCTCATCTCCAGTATTCTAGTTCAGTTTGCTCTGAGTCAACCTGCACAGTGGGTAATAAGCCAAGACGCATAATAACAGTCTATTTATGTCTGTGTTCATATTGTACACATGTATGGATTAATCTTTTGTGTGTCAACACATTTTAAAGGAAATGGATGAAATAGGGTACAATAACTTTATATATGAATGCCACAAAAATCAGCACTATTGTAAAAACATAAATAAATAAAGTTATGAGTCAATGTGGCATTAGCACCAGAAAGGACAAACAAATCAATGAAATAGAATTAGATTTTCAAGAAATAGATCTACCCATTTATGAACAATTAATTTTCTTTGACAAAGATGCAAAGGCAACTCTTGGGAATTGAGTCTTGGAAAGGGGAAAATATCTAGACTTTAATTCCACCCTCTGCACTCTCCCCATCCTCTTCTCTCTTACTGTTGCTGTTGCTTTGATGTCCTGGGTCTGCACACTCGGGGCTGTCTATGCCAGGGTGGAAAGACTTTGAGAAACTGAACAACTTGTATGTGCAATGACATGGATGAAACTCAAAATAAAAATGCAAAACAAAAACTAGACCAAGGGTATGCATACTATATGATGTTATTTATTTGAAAACCTTTCACAATTCAAGATTAAGAAAATAACCTACTTTTTTAATGGGCAGAAAGATATAAATTTGGCTAACATGAAGGCAGCTTCAGTACCATTAACCATTAGGGAAATGCAAATTAAAGTCATAAATGCTGCTGCATTTCTTTTAGAAGTTAAAATTTAAAAGACTCACTACAGCAGCAGATAATCAGAGAGCAATAGGA
This sequence comes from Cryptotis parvus, assembly GCA_021461705.1. Classification (NCBI taxonomy): domain Eukaryota; kingdom Metazoa; phylum Chordata; class Mammalia; order Eulipotyphla; family Soricidae; genus Cryptotis; species Cryptotis parvus. The sequence goes on from JAJIBD010008913.1 coordinate 31,226, forward strand.
ACCCTCATTTGGAAAAGGGTTCAAAAAGTTTCTTTACAAACTAAACATAAACCTGTTATATGATCCAACAATACTCATGCTAGATCGTTACACAAGAATCAAAATCATAGATCCATATTCATATTCTCTGCCTTGCACACCAGCTGTGATGCAATGATACAGCCCCTGAGAGCTTGGAGGCAGCTCCCAAGAGAGAAAGAAGGGTAGTGTGTGTGTGTGTGTGGGGGGGCTTTGATTATGGGATCGTATTTGTGCTAGTAGAAGTTTGTGTGGATTTTGGAACCACACAGAAAATACAGCAGGTTGGGCACTTAGATTGCATGTGGCTCACCAGGGTTTGATCCCCAGCATCATGTTGAATTCCACTCAACATGAGCCTCTCCATGTCCATCCATTTATAGGCAAATTTCATAACTTCATTTTTCCTAACAGCTGCATAGTATTCCATTGTGTAGATGTACCAAAGTTTCTTTACCCAGTCATCAGTTCTCGGGCACTTTGGTTGTTTCCAGATTCTGGCTATTGTGAATAGTGCTGCTATGAAAGGGAATGGTTTTTCGTTGCTCAGGAGGCCGACTCTCCAAACAGAGAAATGCCAGGAACCCACCTGTGCAGCTTCCCTTTTAGTCTGGGCAGGTGTCCCAGTAAGACACAAGGCAGGTTCTGTGATGTTGGGGAATAGATGGAGGATAAGGTGAAAGAGAAAGCCTCTCCTCTCTTTCTGACTGTGAAAGTAGCTATGCCGAGGGCATGATGATTGGGCGATCACAATGACCTGCTTCTGTGGATTTGTGATGTGATTTAAGCCATTGCTAATAAGCTTCTGCCTAAGCTACATTTAGGTAGGGACTGTTACTTGGGATGAAATCACCCTAGCTGATATAAAGATAAAGTAGGTAATTTACAGAAGAGGAAATTATAATACACTAATAAAGATGAGTAATGTTTTGCCTTACTCGTAGTTAAAGGAAATGCAAACCAGAGAAAGATTTTATTTGATTATCAAATTTGCAAACATAATGATGTATGTGCAGTGAGATGGCTCTTTGAATATGCCCGATGAGAGAACTAATTGGTACACGGTGTCATAAAACAATGTAATGATATATACAAGGTTTTAAGAGCTCTTACTCTTTTATTTTTTTTATTCTACTCCTAAGAGTAATCAGAACCACAGACAAAGATTTATTGACTCTGGATATCTCACATATAGTTTTATGGGTTATATTAGTTTCATATTACTGTTGTAATAAATTACCACAAACTGTGACTTAGAACAACATAAATGTGTTATCATTATGGAGATCAGAAGTGCTGAAATAAAGGTGTTGGCAGGACTGCATTGCCTCTGGAGTTTGAAATGGGATATCTCTATTAGACAGAGGATCTAATAGAGACAATTTTCAATAAAACTTTGCCCGCAGTCACAGCACATCTACAGCAAAACTTGAATTCATTGATCCAGACTCTAACCTGGATTGCTAACAGGTCTTTCTAAGCAAGGGACAAAAAGAGAGTGGCAAACTATCTTGAAGACAGACAGCTCCTCCCCAGGAGAGAAGCCCCACTGCAGGGCAATAAGCTACAACATGCAAGATATATCGCAGGGGTGAGAGTTTACCCCAGAGAGCAAGAGTTGGTCCCCTGAGTCCCACCAGGAGTGATTCCTGAGCTCAGAGCAGGTTGAACCAATACCTAGCACCCCAACCTCTGAACTTATACTAGAACATATATTAATTAATCTGGCTTGCTGTCCCTGGAAGACCCATATTGGGGACTTCTCTCTACCTTGCTGATGGCAATGCCAATGGGTGAGAGATTCCATCTCACCTTCTTAGGTCAAAGGCCCTGAGAACAAATCTGTCAGAAGTGCTGCTTTAATGCCAGCAAATAGCTGAGCTAAAAGAGTTGGACAGTGACTTCCAGCACACCCAGCTCTGCAGTCCCCACCAGACTTCTCCTAAGAAATCTAACATTCATTCATTCATTCATTCATTCATTCATTCATTCATTCATTCATTCATTCATTCATTCCCATTCATTCATTCATTCATTCATCCATCCATTCATCCATCCATCCATCTATCCATCCATCCATCCATCCATCCATCCATCCATCCATCCATCCGCCCATCCGTCCGTCCGTCCATCTATCTATCTATCTGTCTGTCTGTCTGTCTGTCTGTCTGTCTGTCTGTCTCGTCTATCTGTCTGTCTGTCTGTCTGTCTATCTATCTATCTATCTATCTATCTATCTATCTATCTATCTATTTTTGCCAAACCAAGAGGTGCTCAGGTATGACTCCTGGCTCTAAGCTCAGGGATCACTCATGGTGGGACTCAGGGGACCAGATGGAGTGCCGGAATCAGAACCTGGTTCAGTTGCATCAGAGCCAGGCTCCCCCTCCCTTGCTGTCCTGTCACTCCCTCCCAGCAAGTCAAAGTCTATAACACTCTTCTGACCTCCCCTACAGAGCCTGTTGGTAAGAAGCTCCACTGCCTGCTGATCTCCCTTACTGGTCCCCTGTCAGCCAGTCTCTGCACTCTGCCATCTCCAGGGTTCTCTGTCACCACCCAGGACTGCAGCATTGTTAATCCCCTTCCCACATGCTTCAAAATAATTTTTCAGTTCCGCATGACCAAGAAATCCCATAGCCCTGAATCTCTGGTTGTTTCCCAGGCCACTCAAACTCAGTGAACAGAGTGACACTCACAAACTCAGTGAGATGCTTGAGACTGAATCCCTTGGTTACCTCCAGACACTCTTGACCATGGTGCTAGGCCAATGTAGGCACTCTTGACTGTCAACTCTCGAGAGTCACAGCACAGACCTGAAGGAACTCAGAGTCACCTGTGACTACAAAACTCCCGCCCCTACCTGAGGTCTCTTGAACCTCACCAGGTACATGGTTACACCTCACCAGGTACATGTTACACCTCACCAGGTACATGTTACACCTAACCAGGTACATGGTTACACCTCACCAGGTACATGTTACACCTCACCAGGTACATGGTTCACCTCACCAGGTACATGTTACACCTCACCAGGTACATGGTGAGATGTCAGGACTATCCCTATACTAATAGTCAAGGCATAAGGCTGCAAAGAATTCTTAATAGAGCAGAGCCACGTTCATCACCTAAACAAGATTTCAAAGCAATGATTCCATTAATACTCATGGAAATGAGGAGAACTATGGAAAAGAATTTCCAGAAAGTCTGACAAAAAGTGTGAGAAATACAAACAGAAATTAGATCTGAGAATAATTCTATGTAGTTAACCAAAAATACAGTTGAAAGGCTCAAAAGTAGATTTAATAAAAGCCAAAAATCAAATTAGTAAGTTTAGAGATAAAGCCGGAAAAAAAATCCCAAATACCAGCCCACAGAAGAAAAAAATTTAAGGTAATTAAGATAGCATAATAACTCTATATGATATAATCAGTATAAACAATGTTGTATATTAGAGGATGAAAGGGACAAACTTTGAAGTATCTTCAAATGTCCCCAGCAAGAGGACTTAGACACTCAGCCAGGAATTTCAGTGCTCCAAGCAAAATAATACTAAGCAGTAATAATTACCAAACACATTATAATTAAAGTGGCAAAAATAAAGGAATAATTCTAAAAAGTAGTATAAGAGAAGCAAGATTTACATCTAAAGTAACCCCTTAACCCCATAAAACTTCCAGCAGATTTTGGAAAATTCTTCACAGAAATGGTACAGGTCAGAAAGGAATGTGATGGAAAAGACCCCAATAAAGAAAATCCTACCCAACTAGGTTATCACTGAGATTTGGAAGAATAAAGGCTTTTCCACCAAAGAATAGTTAAAAGAATTAATCTCCACTCAATGGACCTGGGAAGAAATATTTAAGTAACTTCTATAAAAAGAAAGGGTGTCTCACTTAGAAGAAGCAAGATATATATAAAACATAAAAGTGGGAAGGAAGGAAAATAATGATGGGACTCTATTTTAAAGGTTATCTATTCTTTCCTTGTTATCTCTTCTGTTACAGTTTGAGAATTAAACATTGTTCAGCCCTAAAATTTAGATTGGCTCTTTAAAAACGGATCTTATTGGAGGCCAGAGCCATAGTACAGTGAGTGGGTAGGGTGCTTACTTTATACGCAGCCAACCTGGGTTTGAACACTGGTATCCCATATAGTTCCCTGAATGCAGAAATTCCTGAGTGAGTAATCCCCTGAGTGTAGGACCAGAAGAAAGTCCTGAGTATAGTCAGGTGTGACCCCAAAACCGTAAACAAAAAAATAAATAAACAATAAAATTGCTCTAAGTTTTTGGTTGAAAAGATCTTTTTTATAACTTTTGAGCTATTTTGTGTGATTTTCTGGTAGTTTGTAATTTCAAGATATAATTTTATTTCTTCCAAGTCTTTAAACCAGTGTTCAAGGTAGTTCCTTGTGATGGTTCTGATATTTGGAGTTCTGATATCCCTAGTGAGGTCTTTAGTTTCACTTTTTTTTTTTTTTGCTTTTAGGGGTCATAATCGGCAACGCTCAGGGGGTTACTCCTGGATCTTCACTCAGGAATTACTCCTGGAGGTGCTCGGGGGACCAAATGGGATGCAGGGCATCGAACCCAGGTCAGCCGCGTGCAAGGCAAATGCCTTACCTGCTGTGCTATCTCTCTGGCCCCCAGTTCACTTCTGACAAAACTAATTCGTCTCACTTCCCTTTTGTATTTTTTAAGTCCATTATCAGTATTATTGACCTTACAAAAAAATCTCTTGGTTTCATTAATTTATGTTCTTATCACTTGTATCACTTGTCTTCTCATTGATCATACATTTGCTCAATCAGGCACCAGTAATGTCTCCATTAGTTGGGAATGAGGTCCATTATTGTTACTGTTTTTGGCATATCGAATACACAATGGGTAGCTTGCCAGGCTCTGCCCTGGCCCTGGGTTCATCCTAGGTGGCCCAGTTTAATTTCCTATGTCAGATTATCAACCATTCAGGGCCCACGGGGCAGAGGCATGGGTGTAGGAAAGTCTGTCTCCTGTCTGCCACCTGTTGGCGCAGCAGGGCACTGCAGCCACACCAGCAACACCTCGAAGGGCAGGTATGTTCTTATATTTTACATTTAATTAAAATATTTAATACTATGGATTTATTTTTAAAGTCTCTATTCAAAATAGTTAAAAAATATTTTAACCCAAACATGAACATCTTTGTAATTGTATATCTCACAGTGGTACAAAACTTTTTTTTGAACGACAGAGAAATTTCAAATTTTAAAATGAGTAATTTCTAAGCCCTTGATGTTCTTGGCTTCCTGAATTTTATCTGTCAAGCTTATTACATTTTCAAATAAAAACTGTTGGATTATATAAGTAGATGTGTAATGTGAGGGGGTAAACAATATTGGCTGTCAGTGCCAATAAGAAAGGCAACAATTTCAAAAACCAAGAAAGGAGAAGTGACACGTGAAATTAAAACTGAGCTTGACAGCCAAACACAACTGGACTGGCCAATTAAATAAAAACAAAATTTTAATGGGGCTTAAAAATTTTTTTCTTTTTCTTTTTGCTTGTCTTAAATCAGGTGTTAACAGAACTGGGTGTTTCGAGCACTGAGAACCTAGTACAGTTCTATCCCTTTGCTGTGTCAATGGCTGCTTCCTGCTCTTATGATATTCTCCTTATGGGTTTCTCTAAATCCAACTACTATGCCCTTATTGAATTAGGACCCCACCTTGGTGACTTCATCTTAACTAATTACATCTGCAATAACCCTATTTCCAAATCCCAGTTCCATTGTGAGGCTTCAGGAGTTAGTATGCCACAACCCCATTTGGTGGCAGGGGCTGGGGGCCTACAACTCAACCTAGAGCAGTCAGACTCCCAGTTGGAACCTGTCATCAATCTCTTCTTCTTTTTCAAAGCAGCCAGCAGATGTGCTGTGTGTGATACAATAATTCAGCTTACTGATGTTTGTCCTGCAGCCAGACCATAAATTACCAGTAAAGAGACTGTCTGCCTTGGTGATTGCTGTTGCCCAGAGCTTCGCTAGTGTTTAAAGAGCTTTCACTGCTCGGCAAATGAATGAATTTATGAGGGGATGATGATGATTTCTCAATCTGATGAAAGACCTGAAAGGTTAATGATACACAAATGGTCAAATCAACCAAGATGCCATTGTTTATTGCAGAGCCCTTAATGTCTATTCTTGGAGAATTTGGCAATGTGGAGGCATGCTTATTTGTCATTGTATGGGAGGCTATAGGTATTTATGCAGTTTTATTTGAAAAAGAACAGAAAATGAGCTACAGTCCAGCATTGAAGCTCTCACTAACTGAACAACCTGGTGCAAACTATATTCCGATTCATCATTTTGCACACTAAGTTGAATTATTCTGATTCATAAGCTCAGTGCCTTTATGAAAAAGCTAAAGAACAAAAAGAACCTTAAATGGACAATACAGACAAGGGAACAGTGTACTAATAATTATTGTAAATGATAATACCAATATCAGCCTAGAACTGAGCATTGAAAGTAGGCAAAGGATATCATGATAACCTCTAACTGTATAACCTCTAACTGCAAGCCACAGTGTGTAAAAGAAGAGAGAGAGAGGGAGAGAAAAGTAGAGATGGGAGAGAGAGAGAAGTGAAAATTGCCTGCCATAGACGCAGACTGGGGGGGGGGTGGAAATAATGGGACATTGGTGGAGGGAAGTGGGTACTGGTGGAGGGATGGGTGCTGGAGCATTGTGTGACTGAAATCCAAATATGAACACTTCTGTAGCTTAAAATAAAACATATGTTTTTAACAAAATCCAAATACCTTTAGAAGTATGAATAGTAAAAAGGGGGGATAGACCTTAGAACTCATCCTGGTTGTTGTTTACTCTTGGGAGGGCCCCGGACCCATCTACTGGGACTGTACAATAACTTCTTAAGCTTCTATTTTGTCTGCAAATCTTTAATACAATCTCTTCAAGAACCCACAAGCTTTGGAAAAATACACATTTGTGTTTATACAATGATTAGTGATGCTTTGTGTAATGACTAGCATATTGTAGACATGCAATAAACATTTGTGGGGTGGACAGAGAGATGATCAAATAGGCTAGAGCACATGCTTTGCATGTGGGAGACTCAAGTTCAATGTCTGGCATCATAAGCACCCCTGAGGGCCACCCCCCAACCATAGAATTGGGAATAACCTCTGAACATTGATAAGTGTTACTCAAAAACCAAAAATTACCTCCCTCCCACCCCCAAAAACAGTGAAAATGGAGCTGGCTATATAGTACTTGCCTTGTGTGCAGCCAACACTGACTCAATCCCGACATCACATGTGTTCCTCCAATTCCTGCCAGGAGTGATCCCTGAGGACAGAGCCAGAGGTAAGGCTGAGCACTGCCAGGTATATGGCCTCAAACCAAAGAACAACAGCAGTAGCAGAAGCATTTGTGGAGCTAACATGAATGAACAGTTCTGTTTCCCAGAATCAAGGAATGTCACCTCTTTGGAATAATCCAGTGGTTTGGTAAGCCCAGAACTGTTGGTTTCACAACACTGTTCAGGAACAATACAGGCAGCCTACCTGGCCATGAGAAAAGCTGGTTTACTCAGGTGTGAGCGACCCGCCAGTCTGTGGTGGTTGGGGAGTCACTGCCCTGGAACACGCACTGCTCAGAGCAGCATGGCGGCACCAGAGCCCCTACAATCTAATTCAATCCATCTGGACAGACACAAATACCAGACGGTCTCACTTCTCTGTGGTCTAGAGAATCATATCCGTAAGCCACAGAGCCACAGCCCTGCATCACAGACACAAACTACAATAACCAAACTGAAAAATGTCCCTGTTGTGGAGGTGGATTGGGGGCTGGGTGGAACCTGGGGACAGTGACGGAGAAAATTGACGATGGTGGTGGTGGATGGTGATGAGTGAACGATGGCCGGAGCTATTGCAATGCCAGGAGCCAAGAACTCATTTCCATCGGGGCAGTACCCGAGCCCTGAGTGGCTGCAGCTGTAGCTGTGGTCTGTGCTTGCTCCCTCTCATGATTTAAGGGAATGTTGGGTTGCAGCGAAAGTGAGTGGAAAGAAAGATGTTACTCTGCCTCCAAGTGCATGGACGTTCCTAAATGTTCACAGACCGCATTTGCAGATGTTCTCTGGGACTCTGTGGACTTGGGCAAGGACACCATTCCCATTGGTATTGGGAGAGGCCTCGTCAGTTGGACATAATCGGGGACAGAGAGGAACTGGGGCAGGTCTCTCGCTGGGCAAAGGATGAAGGAGACCCATGTGAAGTTTATATGACTTTGGATCACTGCCCTGGGCCAGGCCTGGCTAATGCATGACCCTGCTTCCTTCTCCGCTCTTACAGGGGAAATGGCGTAAGAGAAATGTGGGGCCCAACTGGAAACAAAGCTCAAGATCAGGGAGAGTAATTGTCCACAGGCACTGGCAGTGGGGCTGTGCTTTCCCCATCAGGAAGCCGCCCTCCTCCTCCTCCTCCTTCAGCTTCTGATTCTTCCTCCTCTTCATTTTCTTTTTCCTCCTACTCTTTCTCTCTTCCTCTTCTTCCTCATCCTCCTCTGTATCTCTTCTTCTTCTCCTCCTCCTCCTCCTCCCTCCTCCTCCTCCCTCTCCTCCTCCCCCTCCTCCTCCTCCTCCCCTCCCCCCCTCCTCTCTCCCTCCCTCCTCCTCCTCCTCCTCCTCCTTCTCCTCCTCCCCTCTCCTCCTCCTCCTCCTCCTCCTCCTCCTTCTCCTCCTCCCCTCTTCTCCTCCTTCTCTTTCTCTTCCTTCTTCTCCTTCTCCTCCTCCCTCCTCTTCCTATTCCTCCTCCTCTTCTCCTTTTCCTTCTCCCTTCTCCTCCTTCTCCTTCTCCTCTTTCTCTACCTCCTCCCTCCTCCTCCTCCTCCTCTTCCTCCTCTTCTTCCTTTTCTTCTTCTCTCTGCAGGATGTACTCCCTGCCCCTGGCCCCACCACCACTGTTTTTACTGCTTCATACCAGTTACCAGTCCTTTTCTTCCTCTTTACCTTCTAATGGAACATCTAGTCCCCATTCCTGCATTTCTGATTCAGGATTGTCTTTCAAACCTACCCCCGCAGCCTCTGGCCCTTGTTCACAGATGCCACAAACACCCCTGTCTGGGTAAGGAACGAAGTGATTAGCTTGAATTTCTAAAGGTGTCTGGAAGACCTAGGCAGGCTGCCCCAGGAAGGCTCAGGGTGCCCTTAATGACATTTATGAAGAAAACAGGAACACGTGGGAGACAGTTTCCTTTGTAAGAATGTGTGTGTGAATGTGTGTGTCTGTGTGTGAGTGTGTCTGTGTGTCTGTCCATGTGTGTGTCTGTGTGTGTGAGTGTGTATGTGTGAGTGTATGTGGGTGAGTGTGTGTGTGTGTGTGTGTGAGGTCACCAAACACATCTCTGGTTGACCATCCCAGGAGAACACAGCAGTGTGATGGTATCTTTGTGTGTCAGCTGCAATCTTTGTGGCAATCTCTGTGAGCTCCTTAGAGGTCAGTAGTGGAAAATGACAAAGGTCTGTTTGTATTACAATAAAAGCAGCAGCAATAGTATCAGCAAGGCTCAACTAAGTCTTTAAAACAGCAGGTGCTATTCAAAGAACACCTGCTAACATGTGATTTATGAGACGGATGCTAGAGCCTGTGAACGTGGCTCATGTGTGAGACCCTTAGTTCACTCTCTGGCACCTCCCCAGACAAAGTCTACTCTTCAGATGTCACTGTGTTTTCCTACTTACTATCATTTTTATGCTTAACTTTTATATTGTTATTAAATTTTGTTCTCCTATTTCATATAGAAGCAGTAAGAAGTCAAGTAAACCATTAAAAGAGATGAGAGTGGATTTGAACCCCAAAGCTGGCACCTGGTAGATGACAGTGTTTATGAACACATGGTATAATCATTAAACACCCCATGTTTCCAACGTGGGTGCCTGTCCCTGTCCCTATAACAACCTCTCCATGGAAGACACAGCTCCAAGGTGTGTCTGTTCCCTGTACCCTGGGACCCGCCAGGTGTTCGCTCCACTTTCTGAATGACTCGAGACAGCACAGGTGCCCCTTTCAGAGCGACGATGCAGGATTCTCCCCTACTCTAGGGCTTCGGGCTATAGCTGCTTAAGCAATTTTCATTGGCTGCAACTAAGCTGAAGCTGGAATGGGAGCCAAGATGGGGGCTGGGAGAAATGAAGGTGGCCAAAGCAGAAAGATGGCAGCACAGGGACCATGGAGGCCAGCGAGGCTGAATCACTGCAGAGAGCAGTGCTGGGCAGTGTTAGGAAGTGACAGGGTCCCACGAAGACAGGAAAGAGCTTCTGCTGGCCTCGGGAGCATGTTGCACACCAGTGCTTAGGGAATACTCTGAAACTTGCACTTCCATTAGCAGTTACTCTCCAGGGAACCACGACCATGAGTTCGGGCATAAGTTACGGGGCTTGTTCTGTGTCATTTTAATCAGGTTTGATGTTGATTGAAAACTCATCAGGGGATTTCTTTTTCTTTTTGTTTTGAAAGATCAACTTCAAGACTTGAGTAGTGGAAACTGGGGACATTAGTGGTGGGAAAGGGGTGCTGGAACATTGCATGGCTAAGATTCGAGCACGAACAAGTTTGTAACTGTGTATCTCCCAGTGATCCAGTAAAAGTAAAACAATAAAATGAAATATTCTTGGTCAGACTGATAGATCTTGCCTTACAGTGCTTCAAGCTCTTTGCAAACATTAACTCATTTGTGAGGCCTCCTCACAACCCCCAAAGCGGTCAGTTCTCACCACTACTCTCGTCTTGTGTGCAGATAAGGCTGTCTGGGTACACAGAAAGAAGAAGGACATGCCCACAGCCACAGAGAAGGACATGTTCATGGCCATTAGGACATGCCCATGGCCACATAGGACATGCCCAAAGCCACATAGAAGGATGTGCCCATGGCCACATAGATGGACATGCCCACAGCCACATAGATGGATATGCCCATAGCCACATAGATGGACATGCCCACAGTCACACAGAAGGACTTGCCCATGGCCATATAGAAGGACATGCCCATGACCACATAGAAGGGCATGCCCATGACCACATAGAAGGACATGCCCATGACCACATAGAAGGACATGTCCATGACCACATAGAAGGACATGCCCATGACCACATAGAAGGACATGCCCATGGCCATAGAAGGACATGCCCATGACCACATAGAAGGACATGCCCATGACCACATAGAAGGACATGCCCATGACCACATAGAAGGACATGCCCATGACCACATAGAAGGACATGCCCATGACCACATAGAAGGACATGCCCATGACCACATAGAAGGACATGCCCATGACCACATAGAAGGACATGCCCATGACCACATAGAAGGACATGCCCATGACCACATAGAAGGACATGCCCATGGCCACATAGAAGGACATGCCCATGACCACATAGAAGGACATGCCCATAGTCACATAACTACGCGCAGAAGTTCATGAAGGGGCCCTGGGCGTTCTGGCTCTTGGCTTCAATGCTTTGTAGCATCTTTCAGTTCCCTCCCCAGAAAGGAAATCCCCTACTAATCTCTTCCTTCTTGGGGTGATTGATAATGAAAGGTTAGGTTGGTGTCTTAGGGGTCTCAGTGAGGCCATAAAGGAGCCAGTCTTTATGGCCTCACTGGCCATATTTCATTTAAGGACCAGATGGGTCACACTGACTGAGGGAAGCTCAGAGCTGCCCACACAACTCTCATCTACTCACAGCCCCCAGTCCACAGGGGAAACCAGATTAGCCACTGTGTAAAGCTGCTGCATCCTCAAGTTTGATTTTTTTTTGGAGGGGGAGGTACAGTTGGATGTACTCAGGGGTTATTTCTGGCTCTGCACTCAGGGAGCACTCCTGGCTACCTCAGGGAACCAAATGGGATGCCGGGAATTGAACCTGGGTTGACTGCATGTAAGGCAAACACTCTGCCTGCTGTAACTGACCAGAGCAATAACACAGAAGGCACAGCACTTGCCGTGTATGCAACCAACCCAGGTTTGACCCCTAGCACCGCATATGAATCCCTGAACACTGCCAGGAGTGATCCTGAGCACAGAGTCAGGAATCAGTCTTCAGTAACTCTGGGTATGGCCTAAAAAAACAAAACAACAAGAACAAAAGGCAACACATCCTTGAAGGCAATAGAAACCAAGAGCAGGAGAACTGGTCCTTAGGAGGAAGCTTGCCAGAGTGGGGGAGGAGGACAGGTCACGGAAGGGACCACTATGGCAATGACAGAAGAAAGTGGTCCCTCGGGAGAAGAACTGAAGGAGGGGACGTGATTTGCATGATGCCCCTCGGTCATAGTTTTGTAAACCACCATAAGAAAAGAAAAAGACAGAAATGCCAGCGAGAGAGGTAGGCTGGGGTCACGACGGAAACGGGGGCCACTGGCAGAGGGAAGTGGACACCGGTGAAGGGCATTAGGACATTGTAAGCCTGAAAACCATCATGAATGACTTTGTAATTCAGGTGCTTCAATCAAAAATAAGAGCAAAAGGACAATAAAAGCCACACCGTTCACAGGGAAGGAGGGGTGGTGGTGACAGGCTCCTGGTTGTCGCCAGGCGGGAGGCATAGGCAGAAGGGAGGAGAGCGAGGATGTAACACCTTCTGGCAGTTTGGCTGCACCCGTAGCAGCTAATTGTGCAGCCTTGGATTGTGGATGCTTTTTCAGCTGCTTCTCACATAAGCCTAATCACAGAAGAGACACATACTTGCTGAAAATTTCTACACGCCAAGGACAGCTCTCTGTGTAGGAGACCCAGTAGTGAATTTCTTTGGCCTGGATGCTCAAAAACCAAAAACCAAAACCAAACAAAAACCCAAACAAACAAACAAACCCCTTTTAAACAATAAAATAAAACCCAACTATAGATGAGTGAAGATTCACAGCTGGAGGACAGAGACCTTGGCTCAGGCTGTCTTTACTTTGTGTAGCCTCAGAAGTTCTCCATTCAGAGAACAGCCGTGATTTATGTTTCCTGAGGGTCAGCAAAGGGAAGGCCTCCGAGAGATTGTGTACCTCTTGTGTATCTCATGATAGTCCACCATCCACAGGTTAATTTTATCTTTTTTTTCTTTGCAATTTAAAGTCACAGACTTTCAATTGTATTGGGGTTGTTTTACCTTCATATCGCTTTCTCGATTTCAGGGATCATAAAGACAAGTGATACAAATGATACAAGTGATTTATTTAACCTGGGGTTAAGAGAGGAAGAGAAAATGAGGTGAGGAGAGGAAATGCAATTCCTCCAGGACGCGTCACAAAGGTGAAGGAAGAACTAGCCTCAGCCTTGACTAAGGTCTGCACCCAGAGGGACTCAGCAATCAGGTGGCTTTGCTCTGCAGAGATTAAGGCATCCGGAGGGACTCATCATGCAGGTGGCTGTCTCTGCGGCAATTAAGGTGGTCTTCGCCTGACACCTAGTGGCCATATGTAGCTGTTACATTTTTGTTTCCTAAGCACATAGCAATGACAATGGTTTTCAATCTAAGAAATTAAGTTCTGAACAATTAACGTAGGTAAAGGGATATACATGATAACCCCTAAATTATGTGTTGCAAGCCATAATATGCAAAAGAATTGAGAGAGATAAAGAGAGAGTAAGAGAGAGAGAAAGAGAGAGAGAAGGAGGGAGGGAGGGAGGGAAGGAGGGAGAGAGGGAGAGAGGGAGGGAGGGAGGGAGGGAGGGAGGAAAGAAACTGCCATAGAGACAGGTGGGGGAAGGAACCTGGGGACATTGGTGGTGGGAAATGTGCATTGGTGGAGGGATGGGTGCTGGAACACTGTATGACTGAAACACAACCGTGAATAGTTTTGTAATTGTAGATCTCATGGCAATCTAATAAAATTAAAAATAAGTAAATAAATAAAGAAAAAAGAAATTAAGCTCTTCCCATTGGCACACCAGGTCCCTTTCTTTGCCTAGACCCTTCCCTTCCCTGTCCTTCCCCCTCCTCCCACCCTCTTGTCCCCTCATCTCCCCTCTCTGACATACCATTTCCTTTTCTTAATTTCACCTCCAACATCAAGCTGGATACTTTTCTGGACACCCCCCACCCCTCTGGAGCAGAGCTTCCTACTGACCTCAGAGCTAACTTTTGCTTCCTTCAGACCCCAGGATCACTCACCCTCAGGTGAGGCATTTCTACCCCTTGCAGAAACCTACAGCAAAAAGTCACTTTACTGGAACTGGGTCTCTGTGTTTACTAAAAAATGACCCCATCAGTGCTCTTGGTAACAGAGGTGGGGAAGGAAGGAACCAACCTGCGAGTCACTAGGGAGGGGTCATGCTTGCGTTTCCTGCAACAGGGTGGCTGCACGTCAGCAACATTCCCTGCTTTACCTAATGGCTGGGAGAGAACAAGTTCACACGCAGATTCTAACGGAGAAGAGGGAGACACAGGGACAGCCAGGGCCTGGGAAGGTCAGTGTCGGGCCCATGCTGGAAGTCCAGGGCCTGAGTCTGGGGAGGAGCAGAGAGTCCAGAGAAGAAGGGACGAGAGAGGCGTCACCCATGACCTCAGCCTAGTTCTTTAGTGACGTCTTTAAAGGTTCCTCGCCCACGCTGCCATTTTCTAATACAGCAGCAAGTCAGCACAGGCAGAGGGTTCCCAGGGTTGCCATGCCAGTCCCCAAATTCACACCAGCAGCCTTGTGCCATGCTAGAGTTGAGCGCTGGTCCCGAACTGCTGGACCAATATACCAGGAGTGCCCCCAGGGTCTGGGGTCTCTGGGAAACTGCGTGTCCACTGGCCATGGCAGCGACCTCTGAACTGAGCAGTTCCACCGCTTTGGTTCTCGGGTCTCTGTGCCAGCTGTTGGTGAACTTTGTTGGATTCCCGTGTGCCAGGAGCTAAGTGTCTTCATCTCATCATCAGTGGGCATGGAGAAGGTGCCACAGCATCTCAGAGCCACCAAGACAACCAAGACACCAAGACAACATGGCCTCTCAGGCAGTGTCTGTGGACTCAGCTTCCCGAGAGCTGCCTCCAGGAGTGCTCCGTTCACTGAATTCCATTTTCTAGGAACCAAAGGGCTTTTAGCTGGCGTGGACAGCTCTGGGGCTTGTTTGCCTGAGGGCTAAGCAGCCCATTAGGGCAGGAGAAACCTCACTGAGCAGCCGTTGGGAGTCAGGAGGCATCAGACAGACACCCCCTTATCCACCCGCCAGACTCTCAGCTATGAAGTGCGGCGATGGCTTTGCTGGGTGCTGCAGGAAGGCATTTGAGCGGCTGCTGTGCTTGTTTTCTGGTTCTCCATGTTGCGATACTTCAAACTTCCAGGGGGCTGTCAGCTAAAGATACAGGTGTTCCACAGGCCTCATATTTCTATCCTTTTTAAATTGTAGACTGCTACCTTATTATTATTTCACCTGAGGATTTGTGTAGGAAACACACACAGCACGCATTTCTTAACTCTAGAGGTATGACAATCTTGCTGTAAAAGTGCAGAGAAACACACTTTTTCTCTGCACTTTTCTTTCTTTTTTTTTTCCTTCTCTTTAGTTGACTGAGGTTTGGTTTGGCGGCCAAACCCAACGGTGCTCAGGACTCACTCCTGCCTCTGTGTTCAGGAACCACCCCTGGTGGTGCTTGGGGACCGCAAGTGGTGCCAGTGATGAAACTGAGGTTGGCAGGGTGCGAGTGCCTTAGTGGCACACCTACAGCCACCTAAAGGACTATGGAATAGACAAATGTCCCCTCATTAGAATGACGGACAAAATAAATATGTTTTGTGAAAACAGAAAATAAAAATGGAAACAATCATTGCCAGAACCCTCTTGGGGATTCTATCCGCTGCTTTCTGGTCCCCAGAGTGCTTTATTTTTATTTTATTTTTGATTGAATCACTGTGCTATAGACAATTGCAAAGCTGTTCATGACTGTGTTTCAGCAGCAGGTTCCAGCCTGGGCCCGTGCACTGAGGTGCGCCCTGCAAGTTTCTCTTCTGTCTGCCTGTGCCGCAGAGACTGTGTGAGGTTCCCAGCTCTCCAGCTATTGTGCGGACCTCCCTGAACGCCCACTTCCGTCCCCTGCCAGTCCTGTGCCCTGATCTTCAGGACACCTGCGCCCACTTGGGACTCTGGAGGCCTATACAGAAGCGGAGTCAATAGCCACCAGGCGGGCTCTGAGGTCAAACCCCATAAAAGCCCAAGCAGTGGGGTGCGGGGCTGGCTGGCAGGGTCCAGAGGCAGCCCTTGTGTTCGGACTTCAAACATGTCTCCCGCAAGATGATAAGACGGAGCCATGGAGGCGTGGGGTGGGGTGCAGGTCACCAGCTCTGGGGAACAGGGCGGTGGAGGGGGCGGGGACCAACTAGGTTTGAACAGCTGCTCCCTGGCAGTGCCAACGAAAGCCAACGGCTGGTTCCTGCTCTGCTTGCTGGAGAGTCCTGAAACCTGGGCTCAGGTTGGGCCATTGGGTGCATCCTAGTCTGCTCGCTCTGACACGCAGCCCAGTGTATCTGGGACGCCTACTCTCCAGTCTGGTCTAAGGCCCTACAGAGGCAGACTGGATGGAAGGAGGCCTGTGGGGGGGGGGAGGCCGCCCATCTCTGTGTCCCGCCCAGTCCAGCAGGTGGTTGTGCGGGCAGTTGACTCACATGTCCCCAGAGCACTGGTCCTTGCTTTGATGTTAGGGTGAGTGCATTGAGTATGTGTCACTGCAAGCAGTCCCCCGAGTGACATGCAAGTGGGGGCCAGAGAGGCGGCAAGCTTCGGCAGAGCTGAGTGCTGGGTGCTGGCTATTGCTTTGTGGGCAGCCTTAGGGGTTACAATTCAAGGGCCTCTTCTGGCTTCCACCTCTACCACCCAGAGCTGCTTTCCATGGACCCACCATGTCTCTCCCCTGCCTGCTTCCTATGCATGGACCTGGTGTGACAAGTGCAGAAGCGCCCACTGTGAGCATGGTGTGGGCAGCTGTGTCGCTATCCTCGACTCCCACAGCCATGCTGGGGCAGCTGTGCAGCTGCTCCTCCATTCATATCGGGGCTGAGTATTTTTCCCTCTGCTGGGATTCACGGCTGCCCTCTTCCACAGCCTTTTCACTAGGGTGATTCAGCAGTGTGGCATCTAGGGCTTACCAGGTTCAGCAGAAATGGGAAAATAAAAATGGATGTTTACAGAAGAACTGTAGTCATGAGAGGAACTTGGGAGTGAGGGCAATAGTGATAAAAAGGGCAAGACATTAGCTTCTCTTGGCTTTAGAAATTCTTTGCATTTTCGCCATTGATATTCTGATGCTTGAGTGGAAGAGGATCTGCAGAGAGAGGCTGAGTTTTAGGTACAGGAAACCCACTGTACTAAGGAATCCGGGTGATGGGTGACCTGGTGGATGGTTAAGCAATCACCAGGGTGTTCAATGGCTCAGATCAGGAATTCTAATCTTCTAGAGAGGCTGAGGGTGTCCCTGAAAGCAATGATCCAATTGTCCCTGGTCCCCTCCCACCACACACACACACACACACACACACATACACAGACATCCCACCACAGAAACACACAAACACACACACATACACAAACACATACAACCTCCCCAGAAATTGAGTCAGAACTGGGCTGTCAGAATAGCTGAGAAGGTGGGGCTGGGTGGTCCCTGCAGGGGTTCACATTATTCCCCTCCTGTTTCCTGGGAGAAGAGCTGCTTCCCTCATGGACGTCCCTGCAGTGGCCGAGCTGCCCAAAGTCTGTGTTCACATGGTGCTAGACAGCCATGGATGAAGCTAAGACAGGAACAAGAAGGAGTGAGCCGGGGAACTCATGGCCCCCAATATCTCCACCTACCAGGAAACAAGAGAGAACATCAATTTGGAGGTGCTCTCTACTCTGGGGCTTGGGAGGAGAAGGGGAGATGAGGAGTTTAGGCACTCCTGAGAGGGCCAGATCGCACGGCAGGTAGGGTGTTTGCCTTGTGTGAGACCAATCCCGGTTTGATTCTTGGCACCACCTATAGTCCTGTGGGCATCACAAGGAGTGATCCCTGATCACAGAGCCAGGAATAATCCCTGAGCACTGCCAGGTGTGGCCCTCAAATGAAAAAGTTAAAAAATGAAATAAAATGAAGATTGTCTCTGAGAAACGGAACACAAAGTTTGCCATAGGGACTTTCTCGGTGGCTACCGCCCCTTGGCTGATTTCTCAGCTGACCCTGCCACTGGGTTCCTTGTGCACATTTCTTGCTCCTGGAGTTCAGGAGTTGTTGTTGAGCTCATCTTCACAGCCACTAAGGGCCACTGAGCAAGGTGTGGCCTCATTTCCAGCCACCACCACCCCCACAACCATTTGAGCCTTTATTTAAGCTCTGTGATCTACATAACTGAATAACAGGATTGTTTCAGGTACGCTCCAACACGAGTCCCACCGCTAGTGACATCTTCCTTCCATCAATGCCCAAAGTTACTACCAGCCCCCCTTAGAGGATACTAGTACTTACAATTCCCTTTATATAACTTGTAACAACATAATCTCATAATTGTGTTACTAGTTGTCCTAAGATAGGCTGAGAGGTAGGTGCTAGTTGAGCCCTTCTGTGTAATTGTTTTTCCTCATTGAGCTGAGAGAGAGTCTACACAACTATCCCGTGGGATTCTGTGTTCCTACTGGACTCTAAGGCATGTGAACTTTGGAGATGTGGCATGGCTGCCCACTCCCACAGCCTGTTCACTAGGGTGATTCAGCAGTGTGGCATCTAGGCCTTACCAGGTTCAGCAGAAATGGGAAAACAAAAATGGATGTTTGCAGAAGAACTGTAGTCATGAGAAGAACTTGGGAGTGAGGGCAATTGTGAAGGAAGCCAGTGAATGGTGGTGGAGGAACATGGTGGAATCACACATGTTTGAAGAGGTATGGACCCATAGTACTAAACCAGTGTTACCTAAGTTTTAAAAAAAGGACTTTTCATTCTGAGTTTCAAAGAAAAATAGATTATTGGCATTTGAAATAATCTTTACATTTCTGAAAAGAAAAAGTGACTTATACAATAGAAGCTGTCTAGAAATGATTTACTCTGGGCGGCATCTAAAGAGAAGTTACTGGATGAACCAGAAGACAAATACAGGCATGTAAGAGCCAGTGACCACTCTCCAGCAGTAAGAACATTCCAGAACTGGTAATCACTGTCCTACAGCATGGCTGCTTGCTCACCCAGGACAGGATGTCAATATTTGAGACAAGATGTCAATATCTTGAGCTAGATTTGAGTAGCATGTAATAGTTGTGTCACTAGGATCCAAAAATCTAGTGTTCTCAAGAAATGGTACAGACCTTCCATTCTCTAAGACATAGGAAAGTGCGGGAAGAATCATCCGTCTTCAGCACTAAGCAGAAATGATACATCTGCTCATCACCTTCCTTGCCCGGGGGTGGTGTAGTGGAACATAACACAGTGACCGTGACTGTGACTGAGGATCCTGTTGTTGGATTGAGGGTTGCCTTGTTCATGAGGAGAAGGGCGGGGAGATGTCCCTGGCACCATCTTTTTTTTTTGAATACCACCTGAGTACAAATAAAAAGATATACAATTAAAATCTGTTTGGGTTTTGCATAAGTTTCAGCACCTCCCTCACCAGCCCACTCCCACCACCAACATCGTCCCTCCCCCTCCCCCCTGCTCTCATCTTTATTCTTTCCTTCTCTCTCTTTCTCTTTTCCTTCCCCTCCAGACTATGGATACAAACACTTAAAATTGTCTTGTTCCTTTTTAGTTCTAGGTTTTAACCCTCACATTTACACCCTTTCCATTTTCTTCTTACCTAAATCGACTCCCACACGTTGATAATCTCCACCTTGAAAACCTCCTGATATATTTTCCTTACCTTATATTGTATCATAATATGTACCTATATATTTATGCCATGCAAATAAATGCAGTTCATTCTGTATCTGTCTCACTCCTACTGGCTAATTTGGCCAACATAATCTTCTCCATGTCCATCCATTTTAGGCAATTTTATAACTTCAGGGTTTTCCTAACAGCTGCATAGTATTCCATTGTGTAGATGTACCAAAAGCTTTTCTATCCAGTCATCGATTTTTGGGATCTCTGTGTTGCTTCCAGATTCTGGCTATTGTGAATAATGCTGCTATGAACATAAAATAGGGATGGTGTTTCCGCTGTGTATTTTTGGTTTCCCCAGAGTAGATTCCCAGGAGTGGTATGGCTGGGTCAAATGGGAGTTCAATTTCTAGTCTTTGGAGGAAGTCCATATTGTTTTCCAGAAAGGCTGTACCAGCCGGCTTCCCACCAACATGGATGAGTTCCCCTTTTCCCCACATCCACGCCAGCCTTGTTTTCTTGCTCTTTTGAATTGCCTGGCACCATCTTGAACCTGACAATTGCCAGCCACAAAGAGATTTCATCATTCACTGCTATTGGCAAATTTGGGAGACCCCACAGGGCCCCTGGGGTGGGGGGGTTTTTTATTCGGGGGGGATTTTTTTTTTTTTGTGGGGGAATGTCTTGTGCAAGGATGAGGTTTTGGAACCCTGTCCAAAGCACCACCATAGAAAAATAAACCAGAGAAGAAAAACTGCTGGGCAAATCATTGCAAGATGGTGAAAAACCAGAGCAGAAAGAACTGCTGAAAATCCTTTTCCAGTTCCACTCACACAAGGAGGTCTTCTGCCTCTGAGGACAGGTGAGCAATAAAGATAAGCTTGCAGCCCCTTTTCTTGGAAGAGCTTATCAGGCTCAGATTTGGGGGGAAGTGGCCCCTTGGGAGACCCCCCCTCCTCCCTCGTGGGCCTGGGGCTGATTCCAGCTTCCCTTTTCCTGGGTGACAGAGTGGAGGGGGTGGCAGTGTGCACCCAGGAGGGGCAGGAAACGTTTGCCCAGGAGTCAGGCGCCAGCAAGGCCCCTCCCCAGCCTCTGCACTTGAGATAGCTCAGGGAAACTTTCTCATTATCAGGGTGACCTCCGGGCCCCGGCCATTGGTTAATCATTGCCCAGGCAGAGCTGTATCCTGGAGGTTCTCTGGCCTGCTCTCACAGCCGCTGGGTTTATGACAGGCCAAAGGGGCCTTGGCACTGTTTGGATTACATGGTGATAGGTGCCCATTGGTTCCCAAAGGTAGGGAGACAGGAGTGTGGGAGGAGTGTGGGTGCCCCTTCCTCAAGCTGCAGGGCCCCTGGCACTGAGGGTCTCCACATCTTCTCCTGGAATAAAGTTGGGGCCTGAGCAAGAACAGAGCTCAGAGTTGACCAGAAGGCCAAGACACGTAGCATTGCCTGTAGGTGACTCTGCTTAGGATCCAAACCTGAAGAGTGGTGGAGGGCCCTGAGGGTGTTCCCTAGTTCTGAAATTCTGTCTTCTTTTTCTCCCTCCCTTTCTTCCTGTACCTGGCCACATCATGGCAGAGACAAACCAGAGATTTTTCAATATGACCCTTGAACCCTAGAACATCTCAGGGATTAAGGGATACCCACCCATGCAGTGAAAAAGCCTCAGGTAATGTTTGACTGCCCCCCACACCTACACCCTCCAGTTTAACTGCTAACAACCTCTGTGTGATAAGCTGTCGAGGAAAACATCTTTTGTACCAGCTCTGGAACTTGTACTATATCCTTGGAATAAATTAAGCTAAGGGAAAGGAAATGTTATTTTAAAAGGTCACAAGGAAGAAAAAATCCATTTCTGGGCTCTATGAGCAACATCATTTGTTTACAAGGAAATCCTGTGAATGAGTGACCCTGCGCAGCTCAAGCCCACAGAGCTCGAGGGCCAGCCCTGTGGAGACACGCTCACTTCCAGAGGCCGGTGAGCAGCAAACATCAGTTCTTGCTGATCACATACAAGGAGAGCCAGGAGAGGTCCGACTCATCTGCACAAAAACTGCCCAGGACCTGGTTTCCCATGAGACTCGTCTGGGCCACACTACTCTGTATAAAATGTTCAGTGTCTAAACTTCCATCCATCTTGTTCACCTCTTTCCCAGCTCTCTGCTTTCCTCCCTACCTCCCACCCAACCAGCATCCATCTAGACTGTCCTCAATCTTAGCTTACTTGGGAAGCAGCTTGACGTGGTGTCTGCTGTCCTGCTGCGTCCCCCTGTACCCCTCTGCCTGGGCACCTATAGAGCTCTGAGCTGGTCTGCTCTTCCCTGGCGCCAGAGAGCTCTGAGTTGTCTGTTCTGCCCAGGCGCCCACAGAGCTCTGAGCTAGTCTGCTCTGCACTGGCGCACATTTTCTTGGACTGAGATGGTTTCCTTTGGGGGAAGTTATATGTCACACTTAGTGGTACACAGGAGCTGCTCCCAGGCCGTGTGCTCTGGCTTGCTCCAGGCCCAGCTTGGGGGACCATGTGGGGGGGCAGGGATCAGACCTGGGCCTCCTGCAGGGAAGGCGTGTGCTCGGTCCATGGAACTGCCACTTCCAAGCAAAATGTTCTTGACATTAACTGTTCTTCACATTAACTCAAGGGCTGGGATCTCCCAATCCCATGCATCGCTCCAGGTAGCACTGGGGCCTTTCCCAAACACTGGGACCTCCTGATGGCTCGTGACAAGTGCCAAGAGCACCACCCCCTACTGCTGGATGGGAGTAGCGCTGGGATCAGGACTTGTGCAGTGCAGGAGGGCACTCAGGAGTCTAGACTCCCTCACTCCCTCCTCTCAGCTTCCTCTGAGTGGGTCATTGTCCACAGCACTGTGCAGTGGCAGAAACAGGGACAGGACTGGGCTGGGACTGAGTCTGCTGAGTGGACCATCAGAGGAGAGTGAGAGGAGGGCCGAGGGAGACCGCACTTGGGAAGCTTCAGGGCACCTGAGGAGGCTGTGCATGATGCCGGGCTTGCTTCCCACCCAGCCCTGGAGACTTGGGCCCCACTGGTTTCTTAGACAAGAGGAGAGAGAGGGGCAGGTCCAGGTGTCCTCATGAGCAGATTTCCTACAGGCACAACCAGATGCAGAGAGATGGCTCAGAAGAATGGAAGCATTTGGTTGCACACTTGAGCCCTGAGTTCTATCATCAGCCCCCAGAACCTCTGGAGACACCCCCTCCAGAGTAAAAGAAATACACTCAGGCACGTTCGGGTTTGGCTTAGCCACTCTTAAGGGTGGATGGTGGAGACAGTGACAATTTCACCTGTTCCAGGGGGCATGAACAGAGGCTGAGGTGCTGACCAGCTGGAAGATTCAGTCTCCCTCTGCGGGAAGTTCCCTGGAGGGAAACTCTCCTGTCCACAGAGCAGAGAAGTTCATGAAGGGACACCGTCCATGCACAGAGCAGAGCTCCAGAGCTTGAATCCAGTGTGGATCTGCTCACCCCTCTGAGTTCTGTGCTGCAAGAATTTGTCATTATCCATGAAGCTTGCTTTTATCTGATGACATGAGTTTCCTCTGTGATTTCTTTTTATTACCCTCAATTTTTAATAATCTTGCAGCTGCTAGTGACACGCATCTCATAAAGTAATAACTGGGTGAAGTAGCGGCGGGAGGCTCATCTCTCTGCTTACTGGAGCACAGGGTTCTGGGTGCTAGCACAGAGGATTGCTTAGACACAGGAGTCTGGGGACAGTGAGGACATGGGTTCATGTTCCATGACACCCTGCCATGCTCAAGGTGGCACAGGGGCACGGGGCCCTGAGGAGGAGGCCTCAGTTATTAGGAAACATCACAGAGAGGCTGTGATGCTGCCGCCTCTGCAGGGTGGGGGAGAAACAGAGGATCTGAGCATCCCTGGAGAGGTGGTGAGCACCTGCCCACTCAGGGACTAAGCATTGTGGGAGAGGTGAGCACTTGTCCACACCATCCATCATACTCGTGATGGGCTGAAGGGGGAAACAGCTTTTGTGTGGTGTGAGGGAACACCTGGGAAGACCCTACCTCCTTCGGGTCCACCTGAGCGTGTTGTGGGCACACATGGGTCTTTTCTCAGGTGCCTCTCACCCCCCCTTGCCCATGGCCCACTAGCTATGTATGTGGCCCTGTGGGGACAGCAAAAAGCCTTCCCACTGCCCACTTCTGGGAACCTGGGCCTTTCTCTTAGCAGAGCATGCATGGAGCCTTCCTAGGTCCTCGGTATTGGTGAGACGTTAGCCTTCCTGGGTGCTGTTGAGACCAGGAGGGGTGGGTACCCCATGAGTGTGCTCCTGCTGTCTGCTCAGGAGGCTGGGAGCTGCCCAGAGCTGCACACACACAGACCAGTTTGACTTTACCCACAGGCAGCTGCCGCAGAGCTTCAGAGCAAAGGCGCTGGGAAAAGTCCTCTAACCTGGCAGCTTTTCAGAAGCCCAGACTTTAAAGCTATCAGGCCAGTCTCCAGCTAACTCAGGATGTGCACGGGAGAATTTAAGCCAAGAGGCCTTCCTGGAAGTGCTCACCTTTCCCAGGAACAGACCGCAGGATGGGGAGGGTCTTTTGGAAGTATGCATAGGAGTTTTGAGGTATCGTAGTTCACACTGAGGTCGCGGGGCTGAGGCCAGTCATATAGAATGAGTTGGAATGGCCCTGTTGTCTCTTAGAGGGGCAGAAGATCTCACACACACAGAGGTGGAAGTTAGGAGGTAGGGCTGGCAGGACCCTGCCGTTCCCAGTGCTTGTGGTGGGGGTGGGGGGCTTCTTATTTCATCCTTTCGTTGAAGGTTTTGTAGCCCCCTTGGTGCTCAGGGGCTACTCCTGGATCTGTGCTCAGGAGACCACCTGTCTGGAACTAAAACAGGGTGGTCTGAAGCAAGGAGACCCTAGTACTATCTCCAACTCGCTGGCCTTGGGGTCTGGGAAGCGCAGAGACCCAGTCCTAGCTAACACCCCTCTTCCTGTACCCTCATCACCCAGCCCTCACTCCCCAGGGCACTGCTGGTCCTGAGCCTCTGAGATGGCAGCCAGTCATATTAGGACTGTTAGTGGCAGTGTCAGAACTTTGTTGAGGCCCCCATGTTATTACCAGGTGGTTTCTCACCCAGCCCACACACCCACTTCCACGACAGTCTGCACCATGCAAACACGCTCATTTCAGGCTCACGCTTGTCTTACTCATGGAGAGGGTCTTGACAGATTTCCTCCTGAAGGCCCCTACTCCTCGGTGGGTGTGTAGCCAACAGTCACATGCTGATGTCCACTGAGAACTCATAGTCATGTCTCCCTCCTAATACCAGGCCACAAGCAGTGCTCAGGAGCAGTTACTACCACACAGGTGAGTGAGCCTGGATCAGGCCACAAAGGTGGAGCCAGTGGTCATGGCTCGGTATCCACACCTGGGGAACTGCTCAGACTGGGGAAGGCATGGGAAAGGCAGGGGAGTTTCTCTAGGACCATTCACCCCCTTCTCCCCCCCCAACCCCCACCACACACACAGAGTAATTCTGGGGCTGGGCTGCAGCGGCCTGTAGCTAGCCCCAGGACAGTAATGGAAGAGGAAGTTCCTGGCAGTTGGTGGCACTGTTTTGAGATGGGAGTTACGGGATGCTCAGACAGTTCATTTGGGAACTCTGTGTTTCACCAGTTGCTTTAGCACCTGCTGGATGGCTTCATCATCCCAGAGGCTTGCTCTGGCCACATGACCACCATCTGCTAGGTCACTGGCCCTGCCCTGATGGGACAAATGACTGATTACAGGATGTCCTGCTGACCTGTCCTTGCTGGCTGAGAGCCAAGGGGCCCAGAGCAAACCCTCGTCCTGCTGGAGCTCACTATTCATGTGCACCCCATCCTGCTTGGGGCTACACACACACACACACACACACACACCCATCCTGCTGGGGCTACACACACACACACACACACACCCATCCTTCTGGGGTCTACACACACATACACACACATGCCATCCTGCTGGGGGGGCCTACACACATACACACACCCATCCTTCTGGGGTCTACACACATGCCATCCTGCTTGGGGCTACACACACATACATATACATACACACATGCCCTCCTACTTGGGGGCTCACACTTCACACACATACACACACCATTCTGCTGGGGGCTCACCCTACAAACACACACACACACACACACACACACACACACCATCCTGCTTGTGCACCCTCTCCGCCTCCCCTCCCTGCTGCCTCTAAGGGAGGAAACTGAGCCAAAGAGCATCTGACCCAGTGCCATGCCTTCAGGAAGGAAGGCCTTATGCCTGGTGGGAAAGGGGCCCTTCTCTGGAGAGACCAGGGTGTGGTGACCAGACACAGGGTTTCAGGATCCAACTTTGAGCGTGAAAGCACAACCTCTAAGGAGGCCAAAAGGGAGTGAGGAAGAGGAAGCAAGCAATGAAGAAGTGATGCAGCATGAGGTAGTCCAGCTGGGGAGAACAGAGGGGTCCCTCCCAGGGCCAGGAGCTGCCCTTGCGAGGCTTCTCGCACTTCAGGACTCCCTGGCCCGGTTTCCCTGTGCTCCAAGAACTGGGCTTGGCCCCAAGCATTCCTCAGCCCTCATTTCCTGTCTTCCCACACTGCTCATTGCTCCCTAGAAAACACCCAACAGGCTGATTTCCTCTGAAAACATGAGTCCGCTGTAAAATACCAGGCGGGGAGCCAGTTTGCAAGGGGCAGTTGCGCCCTCATTCCCACTCCTTGCCCCAGTGTGTTTGGGGCGGTGGGTGGAGGTGATGACCGGAAGTCATGTCTCAGCCACTGCCTGGGCTTTCAAGCCCGTTCTCTCCTACGCGTGTACCGCCGCCCCTGACCCCTCACATCTGTGCTCCTCCAGGCCTGGAGGTGAGCCCGGAGCTTCCTGCGTGGCTGCCATGGGGCTGCCTTTGGGTGTGAGCACAAGCCCATGACCGAGGAGGCGGAGCTTGGAGCGGGGCAGAGGCCAGTCAAGGTCCACACCTGCCTTGGGCAGTGCGCACTGGTTAGGCATTAACAGGGGACCAGGCCGCGTGGCAGCCGAGGGCTGTGATCGAAAACCCAATGGACATGTTTATGGTCAGCAGCTTTCCAATAAATTACCTTTCCTGCCCCAAACATAGCCTCTCCCCCCTTTTCAAGTCAGCCTGTCATAGAGCTAAAATGACAGAGTGCAAACACAGGGGCCAAGGGCTAGGCCAACCCCCTGCCTCTCAGCGGGCCCAGAACTGTCTCTGCTTGACCCTGCATTATCGCCTGGGAGCAATCACTGCAGATAAGGGGGCATGAGCTGTACCCCCCCAGGGGCCCAGGCTGGGGGCAGAGGGCTCTGGAAGGAGAAACACATTCACCCTTGCATCACGATTCCCACTGCGTCTGTGGTACTGCACCAAGCCCGGGCACGGGCTGTCTCCTCCATCACAGGGAGCAGGGGTGACCCTGGGGCTGGCTGAATCTGAGGTCCCCACTCTTACTCCCCACCCTGTGACTCACAGCAGAGCCTGGGATCTTGCTGAAATGGTCAGGGCAGGGGAGGGACTGGGAGAGCCTGCCGCTCTGGGCCCCCAAAGAATGTTGAGTCAGGAAACATGAGAAGGTTGTCAAGGTCAAAGATCATAAAAACCCAACAAACCTGTAGAGTCTCTACCACCCCGATTCTCAGGACACAGCAGTGCCCACAAGCCCCCAGGAAAACCTGCACCATTGGTGGCTGGCTCTGCTGGTGACTCCTTCCCTGGGTTCCTCCTGTCCCTACTGCTCCCCTCCCTACCCACCTTTATGTCCAGATGCAGCACAGGAGAAGAGCAAGCAGGGAGGGCCCTAGCCTGCTCTATGGAGGAAACAGGTCCAGGCAGCTCAGGCCCTAGTTACCTGTAGGATTTGGGGACCACAACCCTCTGGGCTGAGGCACCATCGGCCTCTCTGAGAGGCAAGGAATGCACGCCCGAAACAGTACAGCCCTTGGGGGGCTGTGACTGATGGTGCAGCTTCCCCAGGCAGCGGGTCTGGAGCTGTCCAATGTCCAAATGTCAACTTTGATTTGTGCTAAAATGTGTTAGGCACATATGCGCAGCTCGGCCATGAGCCCACCCTCAAAGGGGCCTGTCCCAGCTTCCTTCCACCCTGCAAAGGCTAAACTGCACCAGGAGACGGCGGGAATCCTCTCAGTCTCTCCCTGCAGCCCCTGGCTTTCTAAAAAATGTGACAATCTATGATCTGTGATCTCAGCTGGTTCAATGGATGTCACACTTGAACTCGTATTTTTTTCCCTCTAATGACACATAACTGTGATAAAGTTTATTGATATATTAGGCACAGTAAGAGATTAACAGCAATAATGAACAATAATATAGGGCAATTATAAAAATAGATGCTGCCTTAAAATTAAGGTAAACATGTTTTCTCTTTTAAAAATATTTCATTATAGGGGCCATAGAGACTATATAGAGAACAGGGCACTGACCCACGTTCAACCCTAACACCTTACTGGTCCTCTGAGACCCTTTAAGCATGACCCCTGAGCACAGAACCAGGAGTAAGCCTTGAGCACTGCAGAGTGTGGTCCCCAAACAAACAAATGGAAAGCTATTTTGTCCAGAGCAGGTTATTCTTAGGTCAAAGTTGACTGCAGCTAATTAATGCTGTGTAAGAGATACTATCCCCTGCTGACATTTCAGCTGGCATCATGCCCACATGGTCGGAATGTATGGACTGTCAGAATAGCCCACCGTGGTCAGACTGGATGGTGTGTCAGAATAGCCCACATGGTCAGACTGTATGAACTGTCAGAATAGCCCACATGGTTGGACTGCATGGACGTGGGCCGTCAGAATAGCCCACATGGTCAGACTGGATGGAGTGTCAGAACAGCCTCCTCTCAAGGGCCGAATGTTGCTCCCAGGTACAATAATTCCCCCTCATTACTCATCTCCGCATCCAGAAACTTCAGTGTGTTTCCACCTTTTGCTTCTGGTGAGTGGTGCACTGTGGCCATAGACAAACACCTGTATCCAACCTTCCAGATGTCAGAGTGCAGGGTCCACCGTGCAGAAGGCGGAGTCCCCTTGTCTGCCCCCTCTTGCCCCTGCCTCGCCACCCAGAAGCCCTTGTTTGTTTCCACAGGCAAAGAAAAGCATCCCATCACTTCCTTCATCCCAGACATATCCCTACCTTTGCCTTGGCTTGGGACACTTAGGCGTGACTCCTGTACAGTGTCCCCATGTCCAGGTTCCTTGCAACGCCCAGTAAAACCTGTGATGGTGCCACTTCCTCCCACTCTCACCCCGTTCCCAGCTTTGACTCCCCATCTTTCCCAGCCCTTCTATCCCCAGCGGGTTCTATCTCTCTCCTCGGTGGGTTCCCTCTAACCTTGGGGGTCCCCTCTCCTTGGTGGGTCCCCTCTCTCCTCAGCGGTACCTTCTCTTCTATCCATGAAAAGTTTGACCTCTTCCTTGCTCTCATCCCAGATTCATAGCCCAAAAGCAGCTGTTTCGTGAAGCATTGGGAATCTGTTGCCTTACATGGAAAGCGGAGGTGATCTCTGCATTCATTTGATATGTATTCCCTGATCACAAAAGAGGCAATACTGCAAGGGTGTGGGTTGACATTTTCAGGCCCCCAGTGTGACAGCGAGAGCGGGGCAGAGTCAGCAGAAGGGGCTGGGGGCTGTATAGAGGTGAAAGCACTTGCTTTACATGCAGCCAACCTGGGATCCATAAGAGCCGAACTCCAGCATTGCCAGGAGTGATACCTGAGTACAGAGCCAGGAGTGATCCCTGAGCACAGAGTCAGGAGTGATCCCTGAGCACAGAACCAGGGAGTGATCCCTGAGCACAGAGGCAGAAGTGATCTCTGAGTACTGAGCTAGGAGTAATTCCTAAGCACAGATGGGTGTAGCTCAACCCCCCCAAAATAATTACAAATCCCCAAAACAAAAGTAGAGTCAGCAGAAGCTGACTTTCCAACCTTAGGACAAGACCAGAATGTTGTGAACATGAAAAGTGCATGAAAATTACTACTTATTTGTTCTGAGCACTAAGAAGTGCTCAATAATCACCATGGCTGACAAGAACTGGGTGTTCCTATATGTCAGCCGGCATCATTTTATCTTTTTTCTCAGAAAGATCCAGAGAGAACTGGAATGGCTTTATCATACAGTGTCTCATGGTCAAGGTCACAGGACCCACAGATCCCAGTCAGCACTCAGCTGAGCCTGTCAGAGCAGCAGTATCCAGTCCCAACACTTCCTGCCCTTGGCTTGTGGGAAGGGCTTGGCCACTTCTCAGCCCAGGGAACTGTGTGGTTCTCCAAAGCTGCTCTCTGGAATTTTCCCTTTGTCTATCCCGACTCACAAACCAGCATTTGACAAACAGCACGTCAGTGAATTTCCTGGATGACTCCATCAGAGTCTTGCTCTGGGTCTTGGTCTGTTTGCACTGGGGCATCCCCCAGATACACCTGGTCTATTGGGGCTGGAGCTATAGTATATGGGTAGGGTGCATTTGCCTTGCATGTTGCCAACCTGGGTTAAATCCCCAGCATCCCCTACAGTCTTATGAGTACCTTTAGCAGTGATCCCTGAGCACAGAGCCAGGAGTGAGCCCTGAGCACTGCTGGGTGTGGCGCCAAAACAAGCAAAATCCCCAACTCCCCCACACACACAAGCATGGCGCTTTCCCATAAGGGGTGTGTGGCTGTCGATTTTGGTCTCCCTAGTGGTGATGACATCTTAGATGCCGCCAGCTGCACGTCCTTGGTCCTGGTTACACTTGGAGATGTTCCCACATCTTCCATGAGTTGAGCAACTGCCCCCCGCACCCAGTGATTGGACACTAGAACCTGTCACCCTCCTGCCCATGGGACCCCCAGCTGGGCATTGTTATCACAGCTGAGACCCATGCCAGAGGTCGACCTTCGGTAAGGGTCTCTGGGGCCTTCAGGACTCCTTCACCAGGAAGCACTGAGAAATATGATCAGTCACCAGCATAGGGGCTCAGTGCTGGGGCTGGGATGCCAAGGGCCAGTCAAGCTGTTCTTTACCATCCCGAACCCACAAAGACAGAATGGAGCACTGGGAGAACATAGGCCACTGTCCCCAAGACTGTCTTTTCTTTTCCCCTTAATTAGTCACCAATTGGATGGGCAAAAAAAAAAAAAATCCCCATTGTCAGTGCATTTGACTTTGTTGGCTTTGGTGGTTCAAAGCCCTGGATAAAGCTGTTCCTGTGGGCATGTTTACTCCTGCTCCTCTCTGGCTGTAATGTGCTGCTGCTCTTGCCTTAAATGTCTGTAGCATTTTCCCTCCTTCCTTTGCTTCCCTGTTCATCTCCCATAACTAATTCTAACACTTTCTCTGCTCCTGTTGTGTGTGAGCAAGCAGCATCCCCTGGCCTTGAGAGTGCTGATGGTCCGTCCTTGTTCCCCTTTCTGAGACTGGTACCTCATTCTTCAAAGACCAGTTCTAAATCATTCAACTCATCGCACACATGCCAGAAAGGTAGCTAAGAAAATTCCAGGGAAGTCCACAGAGAATGTTCCCAGAGCTGAGAGCTCACTGGCACTTCTGTCTTCTGCTGAACTCCCCCAGCTCTACAACAAAACAGAAGTCAAAACCTCTATTTCCAAAGTCATATTTTATGATCCACTGCTGAAATGCCCCTGGTGCTTCCCTTTTTCTAAACTCAGTTCTGGAATATTAGTTTACTTTATGGCAGTGAATGGCTGTATCCCACTTGACAGAATTTTCACTGTCTCCCGGTCCCTTGCTTTGTCCTCCTAGCTCCTGTGTCACCAAATCATTTCACAGAATTTCAGAGGAGAGAAGAGTGGTCTGAACATGGTCAGCCTGCAAATCAAGGCTGCTAATCTTCAGGGTTTGGGGGAACACTTTGCTCAGGCCCTTTATGGCCGGTGGGAATGGCGGGTTTGTGTTTGCTCTTTCAATAAAGGAAGCTGGAAGGGAGAGAAGGACATTTTCTGTAGAGCTGCCGACTTTTGAAACCCAGAGCCCTATTCCTTATCAGGCCTATTTATCACTGGTTTCATAAATGTTTTATGAGGGACTGGGCAAACCCTGTGAGGAGAGGGGAGGTAGCAGCTGTCTCCAACTTTCCATGTTGCTGACAAGATCAAAGGGCAGATCGACCACTGATAAGATGGGGTGGATAAGAGATGGACCAATCCAGAACCCTGAGAGCTTCTTACCACCCTCCACACAGCGCAAACAAAGTGGGCTTGAACCCGGACCTCCCCCTCTCTTACTCTGTACTCTAATTCTGGCATCTTTAGTAGAAACAAAATCATCTCCCAAATCATTTCTTTTTCTTTTTTTTTTTTTTTTTTTGTTTTGTTTTGTTCCTGGGATATAACCAGCTATTACTCCTGGCTCTGCTCTCACGGATCATTCCTAGCAATGTTTGGGGGATTGAACCGAGGTCAGCTACATGCAAGGAAAATGCTCTAACCCCTGGACTATTGCTCCAGCCTCCAAAACAGTCTTTGGTTGTTTTTGTTTTGGACCTGGTGCTCAGGGTATTCTGGTCTGCTCATATATGTGGTGCTCGGGATCGAACCCAGTTGGCTACATGCAGGCAATCCTCTATCAGCTATGCCATCACTCTGGCCCTTTCGAATGTTTTTGGTTTGGGGCCACACCCAGCAGTGCTCGGGGGTCTACTTCTGGTTCTGCACTCAGGGATCACTCCTGGTAACTTTGTGGGATCATATGGGGTGCTAGGGATTGAACCCAGGTTGACTACATCTCAGACAGGTACTTTACCAGCTGTACCATTGCTCCAGCCTTCTATCAAGTAATTTCTGACCCCAAAAGGCAACTACTTTGTCTCTTTAACTGTTTTGGATTTTTGACAAAGCATTTCTCTAAAGATAGCAATGTCTGAGAATTTGACTCCTCAATCTATTCAGAGGAATGACTCGAATAAAAAAAAATGGCAAAAGAAAGAAGAAAAATGTGCGTGCAGGAATAATTTATGACCAAATAAATCATCTCTAGAACATTTATATTTTCAGGTAGAGAAATTGTATTGACTTGATTGCTAGTCATTGTTGACATTTCACTAGAATTGCCTCGACAATGGTTGGGAACATTGTTCTAATCTCTCTTGTCACTAGAAATGAAAAAAATATTATCACTCAAAACTTTCCCCGCCTCTTCTGTTTTTTTTTTTTCCAAAACAGAGGGAAGGGATTCTTTCTTGAGTCAAGAGAAGTGTCTGCTTTCCTGGAAGTGCCTGCAGTAATTCCGGTGTTTTCTATCCTGGCTGTTCTCTCTGCTGTCCTGCTGTCTCACGCACAGGACAGATGGACCCCTGAGTTTCTGTCCATGTGGAGACTGACCTTGTGAAGGTCAGGAAGGGTTCGGGTAGTGCTGTTTAGGACACTCAGGACCGCCATTAGAGAAACGACCCCAGCAAAATATTTGGGGACAATGTTATAATCCACATTGTTTGGGAAAGGTTTAAAGGAGCTTCTGAGAAGGGGCGTAGTGATAGGATAGCAGGTTGGGCATTTGCCTTGCATGTGGTGAAGAGAAGAGGCCGTAGCAATAGGGACGGCAGGTAGGGCACTTGCCTTGCATGTGGTAGACTCAGGTTTGATCCCTAGCCGTCTATAAGGTCCCATGAGCCTGCCAGGAGTGATCCCTGAAACGCAGAGCCAGGAGTGAGCCCTGAGCATCACTGGGTGAGGTCCTGAACCTCTCTGCACCTCAGTTTCTGCATCAATACAATGGGGATAATGTATAGCACAGTGAGTAACTATCAGAGTAATTATGATTTTTGCTTTTGGAAATGGCTCTTTCCAGTTTATAAGTCATCTCCACATCCTTTTTTCTTTTTTGATCTACACCTGGAAGTGCTCAGGGCTGACCCCTCGCTCTGTACTTTGTCAAGGGCTTACTCTTGGTTCTGCACTCAGGGTTTACTACAGGAGCACTCAGGGAACCATATGGGGAGCTGGAGATTAAACCTGGATGAGCTGTGTGTAAGGCAAGCATGGTGACTTCTATACTATAGTTCCAGCCACATTGTGTAATTTTCATAAAGCTGCTTAGGGGATGCTGTGTGCATTAAAAATCAGGACTCAGAAGTTTCAAGTGCCACTGTGCTCCTATTCACAACAGTCAAACTATGGAAACAAAGCTGAGTGAGAACAGACGACTGGTAAAAAGAAATTATGGTACATCTACACAATGGAATACTATGCAGCTATTAG
>JAJIBD010008914.1:0-43973 GCA_021461705.1 Cryptotis parvus
TTCATGTTTGGAGGTTTCAGTCACATATTGTTCCAGCACCTGCCCCTCCACAAGTGCCCATTTCCCCACCACCAATGTCCCCAATTCCCCCCTCCCATAGCCTGCCTAAATGGCAAGTTCTTTATCTTTTTCTCTATCCCTCTCTCTCCCTTCCTTCTCCTACACATTGTGGGTTGCACTACATACACTTGGAAGCCATCATGTGCATTTTTTGCCTGTATTTAATGCTCAGTTCTATGTTGGTATCAGCCCTTTTGACATTTATTCACACATGTTCCCTTCTCTGTCTTACCTAATCTCTGACTCCCTCACGCTTATGTAATTTCCACTTTTGGTAAGACCACCTGATATATTTATGTCATGCAAATAAATGCAGTCATTCTATGTCTCTCTCTTTCCTTCTGACTAATTTCACTCAACATGATCCTTTCCATGTCCATCCATTTATGACAAATTTCATAACTTCATTTTACCTAACAGCTGCATAGTATTCCATTGTGTAGATTTACCACAGTTTCTTTATCAAGTCATCAGTTCTTGGGCATACTGGTTGTTTCTAGGTTCTGGCTATTGTGAATAGTGCTGCTATGAAAATAAAAGTGCGGATTGTGTTTCCGCTATGTGTTTTTGGCTTCTCAGGGAATATTTCCAGGAGTGGTATGGCTGAGTCAAAGAGAGCTTAATTTCTAGTCTTTGGAGGAATTTCCATATTGTTTTCCAGAAAGGTTGTACAAGTTGACATTCCCACCAACAATGTATGAGAGTCCCCTTTTCCCCGCTTCCATGCCAGCACTTGTTGCTTTTACCCTTTCGGATATGGGCCAGTCTCTGTGGTGTGAGGTGATATCTCATTGTTGTTTTGATTTGCATCTCTCTGATGATTAGTGATGATGAGCATTGTTTCATATGCCTTTTGGCCATTCAGATTTCTTCCTTGTCAAAGTTTCTGTTCATCTCTTCTCCCCATTTTTTTATGGGGTTGGCTGTTTTTATTATATAGCTGTACCAGTGCCTGATATATTCTTGACTTTAACCCCTTATCAGATGGGTATTAGGTCAATATTCTTTCCTATTCTGTGGACTGTCTTTCTATCTTGGTCACTGTTTCTTTCGATGTGCAAAAGCTCTTTAGTTTCATGTAGTCCCATATGTTTATCTTTTCTTCTAGATGCTTTGTTAATGGTGTTTCACCTTTGAAGATGTCTTTAGCTTCAATGTCGTGGAGGGTTTTTCCTATATTTTCTTCAACGTATTTTATGGTGATAGGCTTATTCAGGTATCGCAGGTCTTCTTGTTTTAGCCGTGGGAGGTTATAGGACTTCAGGAGTTTATTCATTTCTTCTAGATTCTCATGTTTCCACGGCATACAGGCTCTCAAAGTAATCTCTGATGATCTTTTGGATTTCTGTGGTTTCTGTTGTGATGTCACCATTTTTATTTCTGATTCTGTTTATTTGGGTTCTCTCTTTCCCTGTCCTTACAAGTCTTGCCAATGGTTTGTCAATCTTGTTCATTTTTTCAAAGAACCAGCTCTTGGTTTCATTAATCTTTGATTGTTTTTTTTTTTTTTTTTTGTTTCCAACTCATTGATTTCCTCTCTAAGTTTTTTTTATTTCCTTTTTTTCTGCCTGGGTTGGGCTCCTTTTGTTGGTCTTTTTCTAATGTCTTCAGCTGTGTAGTCAGGTTATTTATGTGGGCCCTTTCTTCTTTCCTGATGAATGCTTGCAGAGCTATAAACTTTCCCTCTTAACACAGCTTTTGCCGTATCCCACAAGTTCTTATAGTTGGTGTCTTCATTTTCATTTGTTTCCAGGAATCTTTGGATTTCCTCTTTGATTTATTCTATGACCTTGGTTGTTCAGCAGTGAGCTGTTCAGTTTCCAGGTGTTTGGTTTGACTCCCTGTTTCTGGGTACAGTTAACTTCCGTTTTCAGTGCTTCATGGTCTGAAAAGATAGTTGACACAATTTCTATCCTTTTTATTTCATTGAGGTATGCTTTGTGGCTCAGCATGTGGTCTATCTTGGAGAATGTTCCATGTGCACTGGAGAAAAATGTGTGTTCAGCTTTTTTTTGGCATGAAAAGCCCTGTATATATCTACTAGCTCTCTTCCTTCCATTTTTTCCTTCAGGGCCAACATTTCCTTGGTGATTTTCAGTCTTGTTGATCTGTCTATAGTTGATAGAGCAGTGTTGAAGTCTCCAACTATTATTGTGCTACTGTTAATGTCTTTTTTGAGGTCTCTTAGCATTTGTTTTAAGTATTTTGCTGGCCCCTCATTGGGTGCATATATGTTTAATAGTGTAATTTCTTTAGTAGTGTAATTTCCTGGTATACATACACCTTAATTAATAAGAAATAGCCTTCATTGTCCCTACTAACCCTTTTTCAGCCTAAAGTCTATATTATCCGATAATAGTATGGCCACACTGGCCTTTTTGGAGGAATTATTTGAGTGAAGGATTGTTTTCCAGCCTTTTTCTTTGAGCCTGTCTTTGCCCCGATTGTT
This sequence comes from Cryptotis parvus, assembly GCA_021461705.1. Classification (NCBI taxonomy): domain Eukaryota; kingdom Metazoa; phylum Chordata; class Mammalia; order Eulipotyphla; family Soricidae; genus Cryptotis; species Cryptotis parvus. The sequence continues at coordinate 2,510 of JAJIBD010008914.1, forward strand.
CAGGTGTGTTTCTTGAAGGCAGCAGAATATTGGATTCAGTTTTTTGATCCATTTTTCCACTCTGTGTCTCTTAACTGGTGCATTTAGACCGTTGACATTGAGAGAGATTATTTTGTGCCATCTTTCTGTATAGGTTTGTTGTTCTTTTGGGTTTTGTCTCGTCTTAGAGTAGCTCTTCCAGTCCTTTTTTTTAAGGTTGGTTTTGAGTTTACAAAGTTCCTAAGCTGTTGTTTATCCAAGAAAATGTGTATCTGTCCTTAAAATCTGAGTGAGAGTTTAGCAGGATAAAGAATTCTTGCTGAGGCATTCATTTCATTGAGCTTTTTTGCTATATCCCACCACTGCCTTTGGGCTTGGAGGGTCTCTTCTGAGAAGTCTGCTGATAGTCGAATGGATGCTCCTTTGTATACAATTTCCTTCTTTGGTCTTGCTGCCTGAAGAATTATGTCTCTGTCTAAGGCATCCATTACTTTGACTAGGATGTGTCTTGGAGTCTTTCTATTGGGGTCTCTTCTTGCTAGTACCCTTCCGGCTTCTTGGATCTGGATGCCTTCATCCTTTAACTTGGGGTACTTTTCATCAAGGATGTTTTTAACTCTTTTAATTTCCTTGGGGTTACTTTCCTGTCCCTCTGGGACTCTGAGGATTCTTATGTTGTTCCGCCTGAATTCATCCCAATGTTCTCTGCTCTGCTATTGATCCCATTTTCTGGTCTTTTTCCATCTTATTGAAAGAGTTGGCCACCCAATGGGGTGACTGACTGGGAGCCTCGGAATGCCGCACCTATCAAGGAAAACTCTGAGAGACCGGGTCCTATGCAAAAGCAAGGGTTTTATTAATAAGCGAGTATACTCGGGCCCATAGCATCAACCCCAAGAGGTCAGTGGTAAGAGCCCTGAGGCCCTTCCAGGGAGGATCTTTTAAGAGATAGTTCCCTCCGCTACAGAAAAGCCCACACATAACCATTCAATAGATTTAAAATATTACATCAAGGTCTGCGTGCAGGCAGCCAATCACTTTGTACCAACTAACCATCCCCCACCAATCAGATCATTCTTAATACTTCTTTCTATATTTGGTGCGGCTAGACACACGTGTGGGATCATGGGTCAGCAACGGCTATGCATACGTGCAGGAATGCAATCCAGGCAATTCAGGCCAGATAGTAGGTTCTGGGCAGGGGGTCTCATAACCTCTAACAGGAATTTGTTCTGGGCCTTTTGTAGATAACAAAAAAGGTTACTTCAAGATGAAAAGGACACTCAGGCCCTAAATTGGTAACTTTCCATGAGTAGGCCTGCCCTGGTTGGGAAAGGGGGGTTTCTGCCTTCTTTCATTTCCCCTTTTCTTTAGGAGGGTCTTCTAATCCTAGAGACCATTAGAGACCTTCACTTCATAGGACCTGATAATGTTGCCTGAGTACTAACAAATTGACTTCACCTACCCGGTCTCTGATGAATGCAAGTAGCCTATTAAGAAGGCAAGGCCCAATTGTCAAAATCAATAAGAATATGATGAGGGGCCCAGCTAGGACTCAAAGCAAGGTAGTTATCCAGGGGGACTGCGCAAACCAAGACTCAAACCACCCTCTCCTCGCACCCAATCTTTTTTCTTCACCGTGCCATGGATTCCTTCACTACCCCAGAGTGGTCTGCATAGAAGCAGCACTCTTCCTAGACTAGGTTGCTTCACTGCCACGGAACCCTTTCCTGTCAATCTGTCCACATCATATTTCTTTCAAGAGATTTCACCGCCTTATATTTTTAAAGGAAAATGGTGAAGGTCCATCTTCTGGAGCTGCTTCATGCTGACAAAGGGACTGTAGACCCTGCCTGTGCAAGGGTGAAATCTCCAAATGAACTGAGGCCATGCAATGAATGGATCAGATTTTCTGAAGTTATTATTATCTGCAAGAAAAGATCAGATCAATTAGGCTAAGAACATTACTTAGATATGATTAGGCCCTGGAGGATTAAAAAAGTCCCTCTTTGCCCTACTGAGGGCAGAATACTTTGCTGTTTTAGAAAACACAGTGTTAAGGTAACACAAATTGAAGCAAACATTTTGTGACCAGATTTTTCTCATAGAAACACCAAGCCACTTCTCTGGCTTTTTGTACAACATAGAAAAGCCTTGCCCCTCTCACTGAATGTATTAGAACCAATAGATGACTATACGCTGATCATCTGAACTTTTACACAAAGTCAAGTTGTCGATCCTTAAGATTTATGACACATAAAACACAGTTCTGAGTTCTCTAAACTGCCCTGTTTTTGTCCCTTCCCATGGACAATTGTTATTCCCTAATGTTACTGGAATACCTCTATTGGTACAATGATGGCTCAAGAATTAAAAGCTTTTAAAATCCTTAAGAATCTTAGAATTTCCAAATGACTGTGTACTCATAGAACTAAGAATAAACATCCAACCAATTTGGATGCTAACTTGAAAACCCTTGGCCTATTAGCAAATTTAAGCAACCTGGATTAGCCAAGGAGTTATCTTTAAATCAAGCCTATTTGGATACATTTATTCAATTACCTTCTGTAGATTTAGAATCTGATCTTTACAAAAGTTATAGAAATATGGTTTTCTCTCCACCTTTACTTTAAATTTGTCAAATGACTTAATAAACCTGACTGGTTCTTTTGCATAAACACAGCAAGACTGGAGACCTCTCCACTTAGGGTATCCTGTTATTACCAAGAAGTCCTGGGGATTAGCTAAGGCAGAGCAGGGAAAATGTCTTTACCTGTATGTCAGGGCTACCCCAGGCTTGACCATAACAGGAAGATCAGGTTCCATGATGAGCTACAGGGGACCTCGAGCCTCTTTTTCTGGATGGAGCAGAGAATGACCACATCCCTCTTTGGGACTGAAGCCGTTCCCTACTGCAGCAGCCTTCCTTGTTGCATGGCCCAGGCAGTTGTCAGTCATCACAGATTGGCAGATTCCTCGTTCTTCACAGCAGAGATGATCCTTGAGCTGGCCTGCCTTTAGGGTCTCCCTGAGGTTTGTAACTACCTGCTCCTATCACTTAGACCAAACCCTTTGACTCCTGTTTTCCCTGGAAGTGGGCCTTGGGGTCCCATACTGGCTTTCCTGTCTGCATGAGGGCTAGGCCCTATTAAAGAAAGGAAATATGTTTGTCTGAGTTTATGCAAACCAACACAGTGCCATGAAACATTAAAAGACGTGCTGAAGGTGTAAAGAGAGAAAAGCATATATTTCACTTTTTACTCACAACGAAGTGTAATTTACCAATTTGCTGTTAGACCTACTCAAAAGAAGCATAACGATCTGTAGAAATAGAACATAGAGTTTAATATCAGGTATAATTCATTTAATCCCATGTCAAAACCTTAATTCTCAATTTTAGGAACATTATAACAGGAGTCCATACCATCTGTTTAATTTTTTTTCCCATAGATTTCACCAAAATGGTACTAGAACGCTTCTTCGGAAAAGAGTTCCATAGTTTTTTTCACTCAACATTATCAGACTTTCTACACATTCCTTTATACTCATCCTGTCCTGTAATGTTCCTTCATTTTATTCCAAAACCACTTCACTATAACAGGATTCCTTTCCTTTCACTTATATCTCCACCCATTATCTTTATTACTTAAAATACATTACCTAGATTCCTTATTGTCAGACCCTACCAGTTTAACTTTCTTATCTTACTGAGCTCAATACAGATTAATCTCCCAAATTTGGAAACAGGTTGCTAATTATTATCTCATCTAGCATAGCAAAAACTACGTTAAAGCATTAAATCAGTTCCACACATATTCAAGAGGCTGAGACGCTCACAATTAAAGTTCTTTTAAATTTACGCTTAGCAAAGGTTCACTTCATATTAGAAATTATCCAGAAAACATTTAAAATTTTATCTTTAGAATTCCAATTTTCAGGAACACAAACAATGTGAAGTTAAAATACTCAAAAGATTACAACCAAGTAACAGTAAAGATTTCACACTTGTGAACAACTAAGACTTTCAAGGCAAAGACTAGGTTGATACCTGTTGACAAAGCTCACATGTATTAAGACTATCTCAATAATAGCACATACCAGGCAGATTAGAAACAAAGTCTGAAAAAGAAAAACTGATTGCTGTCATAATAGTCCATTGCAGAAATACTTTTTAACACAACAGCATAAGAAAACATTTGAGCTACCAATTCTTCATGGAAGACAAGGCCTTCCTTTACTTAATTGCAATAGTCCTTATTCCTTTGTTAATTTTCAAAAATGGGTTAATTTCTCATTAGAATTTAACCTAGACTTATGAGGTAAAGCTCTGCACTATCTCACAAAGTTCTTATCTCTTTGCTGACTCTGGCTCTAGCTCCCATCCTCCCTAAACAGCACAAGTTCTGGAGCTGAGAGGATTTCAGGGATCAGGAACACTTAAAAGGTTTTACAATTAGACCTTTTAACCTTTTACCATAAGATTTAGATTGAACACATCAATTTCTCCTTATGCTCAACACTCAGTTTAGAACACATTGCCTATCCCTGGCTTAACAATTTGTTTTTGATTCCAATTTGGTTTTATTTAACACTTCAATGTTTTACACAGACAAGTTAACTGCAAACAATTGGTGGCCACCACACGCGGGTGTGTACACACACACATATACAGTTGATCGATTGATCTTTAGTTATGATTTGACCCTTTTGGAAGGGGTAGAGCAAACTGAGACTGAGAAAGGAAGGGCAGTACCCCAGGGCAAATAGCCCTGCTCCACTGGTTTAGACCTTGCCCTGCGTTTTTCAGCCGGTTGTATCAGCCTCTGTCCCCTGCCTGTTTTTTTTTTTTTTTAATACACCCTGCTTCACTAACCCCTTCTAGGGGAGAACTACACTCCTGAGTTGCGTTAGACCACCGTGGGCATAGTGGGCTTCCTGCAAGTAACTTTTTGCTGAGCTGTTCTCCTCTAGGAAGCCTAGATCTAAGAGGGGAAACCTGAGCTGCTAGAGGTGGTCCCTGGGGGGAGGGCTTGTTAACAGCAGTAGCCCTCAATCCTGGGAAGCCTTTTTGCAAGCTCCACAGGTGGCAGCGGGGTTGAAGGCTAAACTGAAGCCTCAGGTTCCTGCCTGTGCAGTTGGTGTGGGGTCCTGTTCTGGTTCCTTTACTTCCAAGGAACACATAAAAGCAAATCTGACATTTTCCTTTTCTTTGCAAAACCTGGTACAATGCCATGAAGGCCTGGATGTTGGATATATACTCAGGCCATGTGTTATTACAAAGATCCTTAAGACGCTTTTACTTAGGCCAACTAGTTGGAGGTTCAGAGTTTTAACAAAGAACCCAAGGGGACTCTAATCCCTCCCCATACTGGCCACTCCAGAGGGGACTCCTAACCCCTCACATGCTGGCCACTAATTCAGAGAATCATCATGTTGTGGACGTCTCGATCAGTGATCTCTGCATTACTACAGGCGTCCCTGGGGCCCTCCCAGGCATCCACCACGACCACAACCTGTGTGTGGAGCTGGGCCTAACCTGCCATGGGCTTCTAAGAGATCGGGAGAAGAAAAAGTTCTGTCTTGCTTGCTTGCTACCTTCTGTGGCCTTACTGACGTTTGCTGCATCTCTTAGTAGATTCTGCCTTTCTGTCCTGGTGAGAAGTTTTTCCTTCCTAGTCTTTTTTACCCCCTTTTTTTTCTTTTCCTGGGGTTAAAAGCTGCTTAGCTCTTTAATTGACCTCCAGGTGTGCTCTAGCCAGTTCTCTCGATAGTAAGGGGAGAGAGGAAAAGGAATGCTACCTGAAATTTGGTCTCCTAGAATCTTTCACTAGTAAGTTTCCTCCCGTTCCTCCCATAGTGATAGGTGACGTGAGACAGACAAAGGAGGGGGTGCCTCTTTACAGAGACCATTCAGTTGCTTGTCTACCTGTGAAGAACTTAGCCATAGTGGACTCAGCAGTTGTGACTTGCGGCCGACCACTAGGTCAGTGCCACCATAAACCATATGTTCTTCGTAGCAGACAGCCCACTAGGGCTCCGTAATCTTTGTGGGACCTTAAGGGGCCAGTCATGGAGCCACAGACTCACGCCTGATAGGAGGACCTATCAGGGTGCTCATGCACACACTCACTCACACAGAGGTTATAACATTCCTCCCCGTTGCCCCTAGAGGTTTCCGAGGGGGCAGCATACCTTCTCTGCAGATTTTCACTGATTACCTCCTTCTGGTGGAACTCCTACCTTCACTGCCATGCAACGCTTCTGCTGCAGTAGCCAAAATGATGTAGGTGGGCCTCGTTGGTGGCTTATGTGAGGCGGGAAGGGGAGAGAAATGTAATTCCTTGGGGTGCATGATGTCAATAACCAAACATACACAGGTCACAATTACAAATAGGACAGAGATTACCTCACACAGTTTCACACTCTCTCTTCAATCACGCGGACCGATCCTCCTTTCACTCAGATTCACCCCACACTCCACCACTCTCACAATCCGAATTTGGAATTTTCTGTTATCCGAACAGGTTTACTTAGACTGCCATGATAAGCTCAAGAGAATCCTTGGTGTTGGGCGCCAACCTGCTGTTTCTGGGTTACAAACCTAGGTCTTCTCAGGACTCACCCTGAGGCCAGGACTCAAACCCGGACTTCTCTCACTCTCGACTTGGAAGGAGGTAGGAGGCGTTCGTCTCCTTCCCCCCCAGACGGAGTCCTCCAGGCGTCCCCGGATCTCTACCACTACTGGGGCGCCCCCAGGGTTGTGACCTGTGGTCCCAGAACACGTCTGTTCACCACAGTCGGGGGAGAACGGGCGGATAGACTTACGCCTGGCTGCTGACTCGATCCGACGGTCACCTCGAGAGTGCCTGAGCCGGCTGGCACACTAATCTAGTGATCGCAGTGGAAAAGGTGCCAAACTTAACCAGGATGGTCTTGTCAGGAGATCCTGTCTAGGTGGCGACCTCAACTAACCGATCCCGGACGAGCCCCCAAATGAAAGAGTTGGCCACCCGATGGGGTGACTGACTGGGAGCCTCGGAATGCTGCACCTATCAAGGAAAACTCTGAGAGACCGGGTCCTATGCAAAAGCAAGGGTTTTATTAATAAGTCGAGTATACTGGGCCCATAGCATGACCCCAAGCGGTCAGTGGCTAAGAGCCCCGAACCCTTCCAGGGAGGATCTTTTAAGAGATAGTTCCGCCGCTACAGAAAAGCCCACGCAAAACCATCCAATAGATTTAAAATATTACATCAAGGTCTGCGCTTGGCAGCAGCAATCACTTTGTACCAAGTAACTATCCCCCACCAATCAGATCATTCTAAATACTTCTTTCTATATTTGGTGTGGCTAGACACATGCGTGGGATCATGGGTCAGCAACGGCTATGCATATGTGCAGTAATGCAATCCAGGCAATTCAGGCCAGATAGTAGGTTCTGGGCGGGGGTCTCATAACCTCTAACAGGAATTTGTTCTGGGCCTTTTTGTAGATAACAAAAGGTTACTTCAAGATGAAAAGGACACTCAGGCCCTAAATTGGTAACGTTCCATGAGTAGGCCTGCCCTGGTTGGGAAAGGGGGGGTTTCTGCCTTCTTTTCATTATGTAAAAAGCCTGAGTGCTTTCTGCAGCTCATCCTCAGTCTCACTTATTCTCTCTTCTGCTGCTGTCACCCTACTATTAAGAGCCCCTACTGTCTTTTTTCATTTCATCTACTGAGTTTTTTAGTAATGATATTTCTATTTGAATTGTTCTCATTTCTGCTCTCATTTCCTCCGTAATTTATTGACTGCCCGTTCGACTGCTTCATTTATGTCTTCCTGTATTTTATTGGACATCTCTTCCATTTTTTCCTTGAGCTCGTGAAGCATCCTAACCGTTTCTTCTCTGAATTCCTTGTCAGAGAGATTATGCATATCTGCATTATTTTAGAGACTTCAGGGTTGGTTTCTTCATCTGTTCTTCGAACTGGGGATCTGCATTGTTTCCCCATGGTGCTGCAGTGTTCGGGGATGGATTCCTCTGGGGTACTGTTTCTTTTTCTTGAAGGTATTACCTTCCCTTGTTGTCAAATTTCCTTGTTTTTGTATTAATATGTGGCCGTGTGTGCGGCTGCCCACCCTGGACAGCCATGCGCCCAGGGAGGGTACCTGAAGTGCAAGCAGACAAGGGTGAGAGTTCAAAATGCCCATTTATAATTTTCCTTCTTTGTGTTGTCTCTCCCTGCTTTGGGTATCAGGGTGATGTGTGCCTCGTAGAAGCTGTTTGGGGATGTTTCTGTTTCTTCTATTTCCTGGAAGAGCTTGAGTAGGACAGGCAGTAGGTCCTCCTTAAAGGTTTGGTAGAATTCAGCTACTGAACCTATCTGGATCTGGGCTTTTATGTTTCAGCAGACTTTAATTACTGTTTCAATTTCCTCAATGGCGATAGGCTTATTCAGGTATTGGAGGTCTTCTTGTTTCAATCGTGGGAGGTTATAGGACTTCAGGAATTTTTCCATTTCTTCTAGGTTCTCATGTTTCATGGTATACAGGTTCTCGAAGTAATCTTTGATGATCTTTTGGTCCTTTCTGTTGTGATGTCACCATTATCATTTCTGATTCTGTTTATCTGGGTTCTCTCTTTTCCCTGTCCGTACAAGTCTTGCCAGTGGCTTGTCGATCTTGTTTAATTTTTCAAAGAACCAGCTCTTGGTTTCATTAATCTTTCGGATTTTTTTTTTTTTTTTTTTTTGGTTTCTAGCTCATTGATTTCCTCCCTAAGTTTTATTATTTCCTTCCTTCTGCCCTGGCTGGGCTTCTTTTGTTGGTCTTTTTTCTAATATTTTCAGCTGCGAGGTCAGGTTATTTATGTGGGCCCTTTCTTGTTTCCTGGTGAATGCTTGCAGAGCTATGAACTTTCCTCTTAACACAGCTTTTTTGTGTCCCACAGTTCTGATAGTTGGTGTCTTCGTTGTCATTTGTTTCTAGGAATCCTTGAATTTCCTGTTTGATTTCTTCTATGATCTCCTTGATGAACACAGATGCTAAGATCTTCAACAAAATACTAGCAAACAGAATCCAAAGACTCATCAAAAAGATCATACATCATGACCAAGTAGGATTCATCCCGAGAATAAAAAGGATGGTTCAACATTCGCAAATCAATCAACATAATACGTCATATCAATAAGAGAAAAAATAAAAACCATATGATCCTATCAATAGATGCAGAAAAAGCATTTGACAAGATCCAGCACCCATTCATGATTAAAACCCTCCAGAAAATGGGAATTGAAGGAAGCTTCCTCAAGAAGGTCAAAGCCATCTACCAAAAGCCCACAGCGAGTATCATTATCAATGGGAAAAATTGAAAGCCTTCCCTTAAGATCAGGAACAAGACAAGGTTGCCCTCTCTCATCTCTTTTATTCAATATAGTACTGGAAGTACTCGCCATAGCAATCAGAGAAGAAAAGGACATTAAGGGCATCCAGATAGGCAAGAAAGAAATCAAGCTATTATTATTTGCAGATGACATGATATTGTACTTAGAGAACCCTAAACTCTCGGCCCCAAAACTCTTAGAAACAATATATATGTATAGTAGAGTGGCAGGGTACAAAATCAATACCCAAAAGTCGGTGGCTTTCCTATACACAAATAATGAAAGAGAAGAAAGGGATATTAAGAAATCAATTCCATTCACAATTGTGCCACAGAAAATCAAATACCTAGGAATCAGCTTAACCAAGTGTGTAAAGGACCTATACAAAGAGAACTACAAGACACTGCTTCAAGAAATAAAAGAGGACACGAGGAAATGGAAACACATTCCCTGCTCATGGATGGGGAGAATTAACATTGTCAAGATGGTAATACTCCCTAGAGCTTCTGTAGAGATTCAATGCAGTTCCTATAAGGATACCCATGACATTCTTTAAAGAAATTGACCAAACATTCCTGAAATTCGTATGGAATAATAAACCCCCACGGATAGCTAAAGCAATCCTTGGGAAAAAGAAGATGGGAGGCATCACCTTTCCTAACCTCAAACTGTACCACAAAGCAGCAGTAATAAAAACAGCGTGGTACTGGAATCAAAACAGATCTGTGGATCTATGGAATAGAGTTGAGTATCCTGACACCCACCCTCAAAGACATGATCAGTTAATCTTTGATAAAGGTGCAAAGAGTCCAAACTGGAGTAAGGGAAAGCCTCTTCAACAAGTGGTGCTGGGAAAACTGGACAGCTACATGTAAAAAAAAATGAATTTGGACCTGTGTCTAACACCTTGCACAAAAATCAGATCAAAATGGAATAAATATTTCAATATCAGACCTGAATCCACAAAGTACGTTGAAGAAAATATAGGAAAAACCCTCCACGACATTGAAGCTAAAGACATCTTCAAAGGTGAAACACCATTAACAAAGCAACTAGAAGAAAACATAAACATATGGGACTACATGAAACTAAAGAGCTTCTGCACCTCAAAAGAAACAGTGACTAAGATACAAAGGTAGTCCACAGAATGGGAAAGAATATTTACCCAATACCCATCTGATAAGGGGTTAATATCCAGGATATATCAGGCACTGGTACAGCTATATAAGAAGAAAACAGCCAACCCCATAAAAATGGGGAGAAGAGATGAACAGAAACTTTGACAAGGAAGAAATTCGAATGGCCAAAAAGGCACATAAAAAATGCTCATCATCACTAATCATCAGAAAGATGCAAATCAAAACAGCAATGAGATATCACCTCACATCACAGAGACTGGCCGATATTTAAAAGGGTGAAAGTAACAAGTGCTTGCGTGGATGTGGGGAAAAGGGGACTCTCATACATTGTTGGTGGGAATGTCGACTTGTACAACCTTTCTGGAAAACAATATGTTCATTCCTCCAAAGACTAGAAATTGAGCTCCCCTTTGACCAAGCCATACCACTCCTGGGAATATACCCTGGGAAGCCAAAAACACACAGCGGGAACACAATCCGCACTTTTATTTTCATAGCAGCACTATTCACAATAGCCAGAACCTGGAAACAACCAGTATTCCCGAGAACTGATGACTGGATAAAGAAACTGTGGTACATCTACACAATAGAATACTATGCAGCTGTCAGGAAAAATGAAGTTATGAAATTTGCCTATAAATGGATGGACATGGAAAGGATCATGTTGCATGAAATTAGTCAGAAGGAAAGAGAGAGACATAGAATGACTGCATTTATTTACATGACATAAATATATCAGATGATCTTACCAAAAGTGGAAATTACCACCAAACATGAGGGAGTCAGATGTTGGGTAAGACACAGAAGGGAACATGTGTGAATAAATGTCGAAAGGGCTGATACCAACAAAGAACTGAACATTAAATACAGGCAAAAAAAATGCACATGATGGCTTCCAAGTGAGTTTTAATCTGCCATTACCATTTCCCACACTTAGTAAAACACTGGTATCTATTTATATCCTTTTAATGAATGCAGTCATTCTATATCTGTCCTTTTCCTTCTGACTAATTTCACTCAGCATGATAGTCTCCATGTCCATCCATTTGCAGGTAAATTTCATAATTTCATCTTTTCTGACAGGTGCACAGTATTCCATAATGTAGATGAACCACAGTTTCTTTAGCCAGTTCTCTGTTCTCGGGCATTTAGGTTGTTTCCAGATTCTAGCTATTGTGAATAGCGCAGAGATGAATAAAGAAGTACAGATAGTGTTTCTGCTATGTGTTTTTTTGGTCTCTCGGTATATTCCCAGGAGTGCTATTGCTGGATCAAATGGGAGCTCAATGTCCAGTTTTTCGGAGGAATGCCCATATTGTTTTCCAAAAGGGCTGGACCAGTCGGCACTCCCACCAACAGTGAATGAGAGTCCCTTCTTCCCCACATCCACGCCAGCACCGGTTGTTCTTGCTGTTTTGGATGTGTGCTAGTCTCTGTGGTGTGAGATGGTACCTCATTGTTGTTTTGATTTGCATCTCCTTGATGATTAAAGACGAAGAGCACTTTTTCATATGCCTTTTGGCCATTCAATTTCTTCTTTTGGAAGCTTCTGTTCATTTCTTCTCCCCATTTTTTGATGGGGTTGGCTGTTTTTTCTTGTGGAGTGCTACCAGTGCCCGGTATATCCTGGATATTAACCCCTTGTCAGATGGGTATTGGGTGAATATTCTTTCCCACTCTGTGGACTGTCTTTGTATCTTGGTCACTGTTTCTTTTGAGGTGCAGAAGCTTTTCAATTTTATATAATCCCATTTGTTTTCTTTGATTCCATTTGCTTGGTCAGTGGTGTGTTGTCTTCAAAGATACTTTTAGTTTCGATGTCATAGAGCTTTTCTCCTATGTTTTTCTTCGATGTACCTTATAGATTCATGTCTGATGTTGAGATCTATAATCCATTTTGATCTGACCATGTGTAGTATCTTTTTGTCTGCATTCAATGCTCAGCTCTAGGTTGGTATTAGCACTTTTGACAATTATTAGCACACTCTTCTATTCTGTATCTTACCTAGTCTCACTCCCACACGTTTGTGATAATTTCTACCTTTGACAAGACCTCCTGATCCATGTTTTGCCTGACCTTGGATATTGGTATCGTAATATGTACATATATATATTTATGTCATGCATATAAATGCAGTCATTCTATATCTTTCTCTCTCCTGGCTAATTTCACTCAGCATGATACTATCCATGTCCATCCATTTATAGGCAAATTTCATAACTTCATTTTTCCTGACAACTGCATAGTATTCCATTGTGTAGATATACAAAAGTTTCTTTATCCAGTCATCAGTTCTCGGGCACTCTGCTTGTTTCCATATTCTGGCTATTGTGAATAGTGCTGCTATGAACATAAATGTGGGGATGATGTTTTTGCTGTGTATTTTTGGCTTCCCAGGGTATATTTCCAGGAGTGGTATGGTTGGGTCAAATGGGAGCTCAATTTCTAGTCTTTGGAGGAATGTCCATATTATTTTCCAAAAGGCTGTACTCGTCGACATTCCCACCAACAATGGATGAGAGTCCCCTTTTCCCGCATCAACGCCAGCACTTGTTGTTCTTGTTATGTTGGATATATGCCAGTCTCTGTGGTGTGTGATGATATCTCATTGTTTTGATGTGCATCTCTCTGATGACTAATGATGGTGAGCATTTTTTCATATGTCTTTTGGCCATTCAATTTCCACTTTGTCAAAGTTTCTGTTCATTTCTTCTTCCCATTTTTTGATGGGGTTGGCTGTTTTCTTCTTGTAAAGTTCTATCAGTGCCTGATATATCCTGGATATTAACCCCATATCAGATGGAAATTGGGTGGATATTCATTCCCATTCTGTGGACTGTTTTTGTATCTTGGTCATTGTTTCTTTTTGAGGTGCAGAAACTTTTTAGTTTCATGTAGTCCCATATGTTTATTCTTTCTCCTAGTTGTTTTGCTAGTGGTGTTTCATCTTTGAAGATGTCTTTAGCTTCAATATCGTGGAGGGTTTATCCTATATTTTCTTCGATATACTTTATGGATTCAGGTCTGATATTGAGATCTTCATCCATCTTGATCTTGATCAATCCATTTTGATCTGATTTTTGTGCATGTGATAGACAGAGGTCTAAATTCATTTTTTACATGTAGCTGTCCAGTTTTCCCAGCACCACTTGTTGAAGAGTCTTTCTTTGCTCCATTTCGCACTTTTTGCTCCTTTGTTGAAGATTTTTGTTCATATGTTTGAGGCTGGTTGTCAGGATACTCAACTCTATTCCAAAGGTCCACATGTCTGTTTTTATTCCAATACCAAGCTGTTTTAATTACCACTGCTCTGTAGTAGAGTTTGAAGTTGCGAAAGGTGATGCCTCCCATCTTCTTTTTCCCAAGGATTGCTTTAACTATCTGTGGGAGTTCGTTTGGTCAATTTCTTTGAAGAATGTCATGGGTATCCTTCTAGGGATGGCATTGAATCTGTATAACTCTCTAGGGAGCATTGCCATTTTGACAATGCTGATTCTCCCGATCCATGAGCAGGAAATGTGTTTCCATTTCCTTGTGTCCTCCTCTTTTATTTCTTGAAGTAACATTTTGTAGTTCTCTTTCTAGAGGTCCTTTACGTTCTTTGTCAAACTGATTCCTGGGTATTTAATTTTCTGTGGTACGATTGTTAATGGGGCCTTTTTTATATCCCTTTCTTCTCTTTCATTATTTGTATATAGGAAAACCACTGACTTTTTGGGTGTTGACTTTGTACCCTGACACTCTACTATAGTTATCTATTGTTTCTAAGAGTTTTTTGGTAGAGAGTTTAAGGTTCCCTAGGTATATCATGTCATCAGCAAGTAGTGATAGCTTGACTTCTTTCTTGCCTATCTGGATACCCTTAATGTTCTTTTCTTCTCTAATTGCTATGGCAAGTACTTCCAGTACTATATTGAATAGAAGTGGTGAGAGTGGGCAACTTTGTTATGTCCCCGATCTTAGGGGGAAGGCTTTTGTTTTTCCCCATTGAAAATGGTACTCGCTGTGGGCTTTTGGTAGATGACTTTGACTATAATGAGGAAGGTTCCTTCAATTCCAATTTTCTGGAGAGTTTTTTCATGAACGGGTGTTGGATCTTGACAAATGCTTTCTCTGCATCTATTGAGAGGATCATATGATTTTATTTAAAGTGATTGATTCCTATCACTTTGAAGTGATTGGCTTTTATTTATTTTTACTAATGACAAAATTGCATGCATAAAATGAGGATGAAAACAATGCTTCTATTGTCTTGATGAATAAAGAAAAACATATCAATTTTACTTTGAAAAAGTACAATATTAAGCAAATTTTATCTCTTAAAAATTGATAGTGGTTTTACATTCTTAAAGTTGAAAACTCATTCCATAGTCAAATAATTCAATAATGCACTTGATAATGAAGTTGAGTTCTGTAGTAATGGTAAATGGGAAGCTCTGTTTTGTTTTGTTTTTTGTTTTCAGTGGATTTATCTTTACTCCAAAGTGAATTCCAGAGAGTACCTTTGAAAATTAGGATAATTCATCAGGCAGCAGCTTTGAAAGGCACCAGTGGAAGATGTGCTCTGCTGATTAACACTGTAGTTCTACCTCTGGGTATGGGTATTTGGAGAATGGAGGTCCCAGAAGAAAATAAATGTCCTGTTGCATCATCTCCAGAACCTGATACAGAGACTGGCAGGAGGAGGGTGTATTCCTAAATACATATTTACAGACATGTTGATTCCTGAAAGATTGTCTTCATGAATAACCAAGTAGATTTGAAACTTTGAGTTTCTTCCATATCTTTGTTCTTTGTAGTGGGATTTTAGATGACCCAGAGAAGTTAATTAACTCATCACAGCTTCATAGCCAGCCCCCTGGCAGAGTATGGACCAATCCCAGAGCTTCAGACTCCCAGCTCTCCCTAACCATGTTGCCCAGTGTCCAGGACAGCTTTGTGGGCATACATGTTAGGCATTTACCACAGGGTTTCCACCCAATCTAGTGATCTGCTATTGTCATGAAGTTATTAATGATTTTAAACAAGAGGCCCGGGATTTTAACTTTGTACTGAGCCTCACAGATTACATGGCCTGTTTGTCCAGTGCCTTGAGGATATGATTCAAGTACTTAGACATGACTCCTTGTAGAAATATGTTTCAGAACATTACTCTTGTATGCTTTATCTTGAGAATTAAAAACAGAAAATTACCAAAAAAGTACCACCCAGAGCTCTATCCTTAGCTTTATGGCTTATCTAGTGCATTATTTACGGCATGTGCTCATTAGAGGACTTAATCCAACATGAAGCTAGTTGCTCCTATGGCAGCTCTGTGTGCTAGGAAGTAGCCTAGGGTTCATTCTAACTCACACAGTTGGGGTCAGCTGCCATCCATGTGATGGCTGAGGGGCCAGAGAGATGGTACGGTGCAAAAAGGCACTTACCTTGCACATGGTTGAACCTGAGGTTCTATTCCTGACAACTCATATGGTCCACTGAGCACTAGCAGGAGTGATCCCTGAGTTCAGAGTCAAAAACTAAGCCTGAGCACACCTAGGTGTGGCCACAAAACAAAACCCCACCAAGAATAACCCATCACCACAGCCCCTATCCCCCAATTATAGACAATTGAAAAGCAAAACTCCACATTGGGCATAATCACTATTTGTTATATTGCCAGGAGAGTTTAGTTGATTATCTTTGCTTGTTTGCTTATTTTCCCACTGAACCAATTGATTTTTTCAGTGAATTGTCCAAAACAAACAGTTGTTCTGAAGTCATTTGGGCACAGCCACTGACTTCTGTTGTGTGGAGAATGGTGTCCTTTCTAATATGGCCTGACTCATATACTCAGCTGATGTGATGAAGTGTAGAACCTGCTTATTTATCAGCTTTACAATTGCTTCTTCCACCCAAGGCTGGTTCTTGACAGTGCTAGAAGCTGAATAAATCCAGTTTGATGCTTTCCCCCTTTCCTTTGAGCATTTTCCAATATTCTTCACATACAAATTGTTGTCCAAGGCCACCCCTGTCACCCCCTTTGGCAGGGAAATCACTCTATATTTTCTCTGAAGCTTAACCTGTGCAGTTCTTATTACACGAGAGAGTGTGCTCTCTGTCACATGCCTGTCATCTTCAATGCACACCTTTACTCTAGCTGTCTCCAGCTGGTTTGCTGTTGTATCTCTTCACAGGCTCCCTGGAAGCTGCAGCCCAGTGATACACGTGTGCACAGCCTGTTGCTGGCACTACCGCCCTGCGGTCCTTCCCCCATCAGCCAGCCCCCATGCTTTGAGTCTGCTGACAGCAAATCACTATAAACACCTGCCTTCAGAGTGAGCATAAGTTAGAGGCTAATTGCCTGGTATTTATCTGCAGAGAATCTCCGCAGAATATGTCATACCCAGGTCCTGAGGTCCTTAAGAAAATGAGGTCCAAATAACCCAGAGCAGTAAACTGCTGCTTCCTTCCTTCCATTCTATCTCACTCCTCAAACCCATGTTAGTACTACCTGGGCTACCTACCAAGTAAGCCCCTAGTATCTAAATCTTTGTCCACAGATCTGTTGGTGGGGAACCAGCCCAAAACCTTTAATTCCAGGAGAGGATTTAGAAACAGAATCTCAGATTCTGGTATCACTTGCTGGCTGGAGGCAATAACTTCTAGTAGGATCATTCTCATAAGGTTGTGGAACCAAGATGGTGGAAGGGAAGATACAATAGCTCAGGCATGGGGGTCTTAGGAAGATTAAGGGGTACTGTTATTTAAGGATTGTTTGTAACTATTATGGAAATCTAGAAAAAAGAAAATAGGTTCAGCCATGAATAATCAAGGCAATAAAAATCAGAGTATAAAAACCATGGGTAAAAAAAAATTGGGGGCCAGAGCGATAGCCCAGCAGGTAGGGGTGTTTGCCTTGCATGCGGCCGGCCCATGCTGGCCTGGGTTCAGTCCCGGCATCTCATATGGTCCCCGAGCACCGCCAGAAGTAATTCCTGAGAGCAGAGCCAGGAGAAACCCCCTGAGCATTGCCGGGTGTGACCAAAAAAAAAAAAAAAAAGTGAACCACAGAAATTTTAAAGAACCTTTTTTTGTCAGGAGGTGTGTGGGCGGAGTCAGAGTAGAAGAGTGGTAGGGCATTTGCCTTGCACTCAGCACTCAACCAGCACCTCCAGTAGTAATTCCTGAGTGCAGAGCCAGGAGTAAACCTTGAGTCTCACTGTGTGTGGCCCAAACCACCTCCCAAGATTTTCTTCTTTTTTTAAAATCATACTTTAGGTAATAAGGTTACATTAGTGTTGAAGTTTCTGGTATTGATGTACAAAGTTACTGTACGCCCTTTCCACAAAATCGCCAAGAATCTCCTCCCATCTGCTGCTGTTCAGCATTCTTTCCATCCCACCCCTCCCCACTGTTTGTTGATTGACAGTTACAGTTTTGGTTCATACTCTTATTTCCTTTAGCACCAACCATCTGCTCAAGATCCTCCACTTTATGTTCCATGTTATTTTTTGGCAAACTGTTTGTGCCCCATGCCTCTGTCCCCAAATCTGGCCGTATTAGCATTGTATTCCACCATTTGATGTTTATTATTAATTGATAGTGTCCATACCGTGGACTCTTTCTCTCTATACTACAGAGAAGTGAGATTGTCCTGTAGTTGCCTGCCTCTGCTTTATTTTTGTTAGCATGAAGCCCTTCAATTCTATATTTATGGAAATTCATAAAGGGATTCTCATGTCCTGGATAGAGCACATGCAAAAAACCAAACCATAGTACAATAATTTGTTTTTGTGTCAGCAAACATTTTCCTAAAATTCCCTATGTATAATATAAATGTTAAAAAGCATGTGATTAACTCATTATCAAAGAAGAGATCATTTGAAAAGGAGAATTGTAGGAGAATGAGAGGGCAGGGGGCTAGTGAGGTGCTAATGGAGCCATCCAGAGAGGATGGTGTTAGGAGTTAACAAGGCCATGAGTAAAATAAGGAAAAATGAACATATTGGTAATGCCAATAATCATAGAATTTAAATATTACCTTATCCAAATTATTTTACAGTCAGACTAACTATTCAATAAATATAACCATTTGGGGGGTGGGTAACACGGGCAATGCTCAGGGTTGTTCCTGGCTCTGCACTCAGGAATTACTCCTGGCGGTGCTCAGGGGACCATATGGGGTGACGGGATAGAACCCAGGTCGGTGGTGTGCAAGGCAAATGCCTTACCCACTGTGCTATCTCTCTGGTGCCTAAATATAACTATTTTGATCTTGAACACCACAATATTCTAAAGCCCTAACGAAGCAAAAGTTATATAAGATGCTATATCTATCTTTGTATGATCAGTTGATCACTTGAAATCCCGTTATTCATCGATTTGCTCGAGCGAGCACCAGTAACATCTCCATTTGACCCTATCACGTGCCAGTGTAGCCCAATGGCATCTGGTATACTTGAAAATATTCATCCATGTTGTAAATGACAATATTTGCTTCATTTTTTTGGATGAGTAACATTTTACTTTGTATGCACATACACATTATATATAGATAGAGGGGCAGAGAATAGTCCTTAGCTGCAGTTTTACTTTCTGAGTATGTTGCCTGTAGTTAACTATTGTCTGAGAATATTATGTGCAATAAAATATTATTCAGGAGAAATCCATTCATATATTTTAATCAGTATATTGTAAGGATTGTTTTATTTTATTATTGTTTCTTCTCTTGTCCTGAACATAATTTTATTATACTTTATCATAAATGTGCAAGAATAAGAGAAAATGTGTATATGGAATTCAGTACTATTTGTGACTTCAAACATCTGCTTAGGGCATTGAAACTATGGAAATGTGTATATGGAAAATGTGTATATGGAATCCAGTACTATTTGTGGCTTCAAACATTCGCTTAGGGCCTTGAAACGTAAACCTTTCTCTCTTCCTCCCTCTCTCCCTCTCTCTCTTTCATTTATATCATGATCTCTATTCTCCGTCTGTCTGTCTCTATCTCTCATCTATCTCACACTTTCTTCATCCATTATTTCATCAATGAACACTTGGACATGTTCATGTGTTTGCCGTTGTGAGTTCTGCTGCAATGAACACAGAGCTTTCTGAGACAGGGCTTTGTTTCCTTTGTGTATGCAGAAAAGAAACGGAATTGCTAGACCATATGATTTTTAAAAGACTCTTTGGACCACCTTCTAGAGTGGTTCTACTGATTTACAAACTCACCACAATTCACAAAGGCTCCTTTTCCCTCATATCTTCAACAACTTTGACTAGCTTTTATTTTGGTAATAGTCATTCCAATAATGTCAGTTTATCTTTGGCTTTGATTCATATTTTCCTGATATTGAGCTATTTTCTTCTGCCCTTCAGCTATTTATAGGTATTTTGTGAGAAATAGCTACTCAAGTCCATTGACTGTTTTTAAAGTAGGCAATCTTTATATTTACGAACTGAATGATTTGAATTCCTCATGTATTTGGGACATTTCTCCTTATCAGATATATGGCTTGCAAATATTTTCCTATTCCACGTTTTGCCACTTCACTCTGTTGGTTGTTTCTTGTAGAAGCTTCTATTTGAAGTAGTTCCAATTGTTGATCTTTCTTGTGCTTTTGGAATTATATTCAATATACTATTGCTCAGACAAATGTCAATAAGCTGCCTCCTTAATTTCTTTTAAGGAGTTTAACAGCTTTGGGTGTGACAGTAAAGTCTTTACTTCATTTTAAATTGATTTTTGTATATGATGTGGAATAAGGGTCTAATTTTATTCTTCAACTTCTCTATATTTAGTTTTCCTAGCATCATTTGTTATAGAGACTATCCTTTTCCTTATGGTGTGTTTTTGGCACTTTCATTGAATTAGCCATAAAATGCGCTTTCCATTCTTTTTCTATTCTTTCTATCCTTTGCTTTCTATTCTATTTAACTGGCATATATACAGATATATGCACACATATCGTACATATAGTACATATAGTACATGTAGTACATATAGTACTACAGGGTTTGATGTTTATAAATTTATACTGTATTATGACGATTTTATACTATATTATGATGCTCTCAACTTTGTTTTCTTTGTATTGCTATAGTTGCTGAACAGCATCAGGCCCAGACAAAAATCAAACCCGAACACCTGAAGAATCTGCTGTCAGTTCTCATCAATACACTAGCTTGACTCTTCACACGGTACCTGACCGAATGTAAGGTGCCCTCCCAATGGAAAACAAGCAGGACAGTTCTACTGTTCAAGAAGGGAGACATTCACGACATTGGCAACTATTGCCCCATCTGCCTGTTGTCCGTCATATGCAAAGTGTTCACTCGAGTCATCCTGAACAGTATTGGCAGAACATCAGATGAAGAACAACCATGCGAGCAGGCTGGCTTTCGAAAGGATTCAGCACAATCGACCATATCCACACGATAACCAAACTCATTGAAGTCTATAGAGAATTCAAGATGCCGCTCTGTCTCACGTTCATTGGTTTAAAGAAAGCCTTTGATTCTGTGGAGACTGAAGCTTCATAGAAGCCCTAGTCAAACAGGGCGTTCAAACCCAATACATAAAGATCCTTTGTGAGCTATATTCCGAATTCACCACCAGGATTTCACCATTCTACAAGGAAGTGATCATCGATGTTAAAAGAGGGGTTCGGCAGGGTGATACCATTTCACCAAAACTCTTCAGCGCCACCCTCGAGAACATCATGCAACAATTAGAATGGGAAAAAAATGGGAGTGAAGATAGATGGCAGGCAACTACACCACCTACGCTTCGCTGATGACATCATTCTAATAACACCAAACATCAGCCAAGTGTCACAAATGCTGGCTGACTTTGACCAAGAATGTGGAAGGATAGATCAACAGCTGAATCTCAACAAAACTATGTTCATGAGAAATGAACTAGTTCCAGAGGCCCCATTCACTCTCAATGGAACAAACATCTCTGAATGCAACAGCTATATGTAAGTAGGTAGAGAAGTCAACATGATGAACGACCTGAAACCTGAGTTGTGCAGGGAGGAAAGGGAGGCATGAACTGCCTTCAAAAACATCGAAACAATAGTCCAAAGAACAAAGAACTTCCGGCTTCGGGCACATCTCTGACTCCACCATTCTCCCTGCATTAACATATGCCTCAGAGACCTGGGCCTAACGAAAGCAGGATGAGAATACCATTTGGATCTCCCAAAGAAGAATCGAAAAGAGCCATGCTTGGAATATCATGCCTTACTCAAGTGAGAGAGGGAATCCGGAGTTCGGACCTCCATCCCTGTTCTAAAATCCAGGACGCTGTCTCATCTGCCAGAACACCGAAAATCAGATGGGCTGTCCATATAATGCGATCTGGAGACAACCGTTGGACTAGAGCTGTTACCGATCAGATCCCATGGGACGCCAAAAGATCGCGTGGTCGCCCACCTAAAAGACAGTCAGACTTCCTTATCAGGACCCTAAACAAAGAGTTTGAAGCTCTTAATATCCCGAAACAGACAGAAGCCATTGGGCTACACTGGCACGTGATAGGGTCAAATGGAAACATTACTGGCACCCGCTAGAGCAAATCGATGAATAACGGGATATCAAGTGATCAAGTGATTGCTATAGTTATTCAAGGTCTTTTATGAATTTTAGAATTATTTTTTTCTATTTCTGTAAAAAATGCTGTCAGAAATTTGATGGAGATGAACACTGTACATTTACATTTATTTTCTAATTTATGAACACATGCTATCTATTTGTTCTAAAATTCTTTTCATAATTACTTTATAATTTCCATTGAACAGATCTTCATTCTTCTTGGTTAAATATATTCCTAAGTGTTATGAATTTTTGATGCTATTAAAACAGAATTGCTTTCTTATTTTCTTTCTTGAATAATTCATTATTAACATATAAAAGCTAAATTGATTTTTTGCATATTTGTGTCCCTCAATTTTCCCAAGTTTGTCAAATATTATTTTTCAGGCCACTACAAATATATTGTGTATTTACTCCATAGCTATATTTTTCCTGCCAGATTTATCCATTTTAAGAATGATTCCTAATTCTTTAAAGAGCAGTTTGAGGAAAATCTGAATGGAAGACCTTTTTTCTTGTAGTCTGTTGCCCAACAACAAGCACAGGCTTCTAGAACTATTCTATTTATCAGTCTTTTCAAAGGCAATTATTCCATCTTCCAAGTTCTTGAAGGTATTGGTAAGGAACGTCCTCTGACAGGGGTTTGGGAATAGAGGCTCTAATCTTTTCCTGTTAATCCTGTTCTCTCCCTTCTATTACCACAGAAGGCAAACAAAACAGTTTGCTAAAGCACTGGCAACGAGGTGGGGCGAAGGTGGACTTCCAGATCAAGTATCTGCTCCTTTGTGGCCTTGCTTCTCTCCTGGACTGCATCAATGGACAAAACCCTAGAGCCTAAACCAAGACGTGGTTGCTGGATCGCTTATAAGAAACTACCTGACAGTGCTGGAGAATGAGAACATGAATAATGTAAACTAAAAATCAGGGATTGTCTCTATACTGTGATAGTTTAAGAGTCCACAAGCAGCCAGACTTGAGTTGAAATTATGCCTGATAACTTTTAAATGCCTATTAGTCTTTAGTATGCTCATTTGTAAAGTGGGATTTAAAAAAACACACATTCTCAGATTATTCAAAATGTAATTGACGTAGCAATGCAGAGTTAAATGCTCACCAAAAGGAAATATGGCTGCATTTCACAGGTTTTCTGAGAGATGACAGTTTCGTAGTAAAGGTCTTTAATCTTCGGTGCAAACATGAAGTGCTGCTGTTGATATATTCCCAGAGACCAGGCTTAGAGATTTCAAGAGAAGGGAGAGAAATGCAAATTTGGAAGCACATACAGTTAGTCACTCATTTCCCTGAGCTGGGAGATCTGCCAGAGGAGGCCCAGCAGACGCTGATCTCATTTCTGTCTTCCCTGTGTGCAATCTGGCACATAGGTCGGCTGGTCAACAGTTAGCACCACAATTAATGGGAGGCGGTAAGTTCCAAGAATTTGATCATCAACAAATCAAGAAGCCAAACACTGAACAGACTTCATCGATCACTTAATAGGCACATTGCTCTGGGAACAGGAGCACAAGAGATTCTCTTCTTGTCCTTCTTCAGGAATCAAATGAGAAGCTGATTGTTTTTTGGAAGAAAATGCACTGGAAAACACTGCCATCTGTCAAGGTTTGAAGTTTTCCAGAGCACTGTGGAAAAGAGTCACTTGTTGACCTTAAACTCAGTGACCATTTTGGATTTTCCAGTATGATTCAACCAAAGACAATTGCCAACTCAGAGGAAAAGCTAAAACCATGTGAATTGTAATGCTGTGAATTTCTGAAAATAAAATGTAACAATTTAAGGGTACAATTCTTTTTTTTTTTTGTATTATATAGTGCCTGTGAGGCTAGGGCCACTCCTAATAGTACTTAAAGTCCATCAGGGACACACTCAGTGATGCTCTGGGAAACGATGTGTTTCAAGGGATCAAACCCAGGGTCTCACACAGGCAGGACATGTGCATTATCATTTGAGTCACTTCTCCAGCCATCAATAATAATTTTTAAAAGATAACTGTCATTCTGTTGATGTATAAAATGACTTTTTGACCTTACTTAAATGTTTTAAACAAAAATATAATGTATGTGCTCTTCTTTCACCATATGAAAACTTAAAAATCAAGATACAGGTCAGCGATTTACACATAAGTGACTAAACATAAAAATCTTAGAAGAAAACAGAAAAAGGTTTATGACATTGAATTTTCAACTAGTTCTTATTATGATGCCAAAAAGCACAGGCAAAAAAATAGAAAAACTATACTCTTCCAAATTAAGAGTTCTGTGCTTTGTGTTTGCTTCAGCAGCATATATCTTAACATTTTTGTGCTTCAAAGGACAAGATCAGGAGTGACATGACCAAGGGAATGGAAACTGCATATATAGGGAGCTAAATTTAAAATGTGGAAAGAACTCCTACAATGTAAAAATAAAAGACAAACAGCATTTATTTTTTTTAAAAAAGGACAATGGGTTTTTGCAAAGAAGATATGCAAATGGTCAATAAGGTGGTCATGAAGAGATGAAGAGAAGGAAGGTCACTGTTACTAGTCTTAGGAAATATAACTTGAAATCATAGAAACAACCCATCACACCATGAAGATGGCTATTATAAAACATATTTTAATCCATAAAATGACAAGTATTGACACAGATGGATAAATCAGCCCTTCTGTACTATTGGTGAAAGGTAAAATAATGTGGAAACAGGTTGGAAGTCCTTCCAGAAGTTAAACATAGAATCTAGCACTTGTAGATACGTGACCAAAAGTGTTGAAAGGGATATTCAGATAGATGCTTGCATAGCAATGTTAATAACAAAATTATTCACAGTAACTACTAGGCAGAAACAACTCAGTGACCACTAAATGTGAATGGTTAAGAGGCATTATATTTTTTTAAGGTTGAATAAGTATTCAACCTTAAAAAAGAAATGAACACTTTTATACATTATGACTATCTTAGAGATATTAGTCACAATAAGACAAATGTCTGAATTCTATTGATAAGAAGTAGGAGCATTATCAAACTCAGAGATAGAACGTGGAGTGGTACTTTCCAGGGACTGGGGGCAGGAAAGTGGGGAATTATTTTTTAGTAGGCACAGGATCTCTGTTTGAGGAGATAAAAACATTCTGGAGATGGATGGTGGTGTTGGTTGCTGAATTCCACTAACTGCAAAGTTGTTATAATATGGTAATTTTATGTTGTATGTATTTAACTCCAGGAACCAAAATACACCATGAATAATTCTTGAAAGCATTGTGCTAAATGAAATTATTTTAAAAATAAAAATTTCAGTTGAAAAGAGGTTATAATTGTTGGACTCCATTTACATGAGACACTTAGAACAGGCAAATTCGTAGAGAGAGTGCAATAGTAGTTACCAAAAGGCCGGAGAGAAGGGGTAGTAGAGAACAGTTGTTCAATATGTTTCTGTTTAGCGTGCTGAAAAGTTTTAGAAAGCGTTAATTTTAAAATATGCTTAAGTGTTACTGAACTGTATGCTTTTAAAGGGCAAATATATGTTTTTATGACAGCACAAATGAAATATGGGTAAGTTAAAATGTCACACAATACAAAATAGTATACATGAGAAGGGGAAGTTTCCCTCTTTCTTTCTCCTCCTAATAAACACTTGTTTGGAGGGCAATGGTTGGGCTATTCCAAGCAGTCCTCATGGCTGCTCCTGGCTCGGCCATCATTCCTGGTGTGATAGGCAGTGTATGTGTAGTGGGGAGGGAATCAAATGGGAGCGCAGGGGCGGGGTCAGCGTTATTAACGCAAGGCAAGTGCCTTAACCCTATACTATTTTCCTGGACCCCTAATAAATAATTTAAAGTGTTTCAAGCAGTTATATTCCTAAGTCTAAGTCATCTATTCCTATTCCTGGATCCTTCTGCCGTAGACAGAATCTAGGTTCTCTTCCTAAGGGTGGATGAAGGACAGAAAATACTTCAATTATTAGTTCCAATCAACCCTCTGCCCCTCAACATTTACTTTGTAAAATTTTACTATGAAAATTTTCAAATATATACAAAAGTAGGGAGATTGCAGTAAATCCCAAAGTACCTAACACCTACCTTATTTTATGAATCCAGAGTCAACCATGTTTCATCTGTATCTCCACTCAGTCCACTCTCCTGCTGGCTTTGAAATATATCTTACATACTGTACCATTTTATCTGCAAATAGTTTAGGCATATACTTCTTTTTTTTTTTCTTTTTTGGGTCACACCTGGCAATGCTCAGGGGGTTACTCCTGGCTCTGCACTCAGGAATCACTCTTGGTGGTGCTCGGGGGACTATATGGGATGCCGGGGAATCGAACCTGGGCCAGCACAGGCCGGCCGCATGCAAGGCAAACACCCTACCCGCTGGGCTATCGCTCCGGCCCTAGGCATATACTTCTTAAAATAAGGACTAAACAAAAACCACAACACAGCACAAGATACCTAGTAAAGAATAAACAGCAGTTGCTTAATAACCAGTTACTGTTGGTAGTATTATTTTTAGTTTGTTCAAATAAGGATCCAAATAAACTTGTGGGGCATCAGTGTGGTATTTTGGGATACTTCCAACAGTACTCAAGGGCTATTCTAGCACTCAAAGGACCATATGTGGTGATGGGGGTTTAAACTTGGGTCCAAGGGATTTAAGGCAAACACCTTAATCCCTGTACTAGCTCCCTAGCTCCTTAGACTTTGATGTTATGTTGTAATTAGTTGGCATGCTACTTTGCTCTTTTTTTTAATCATTGAATTCTTCACTTTTGTACCCTTACCATTGCAGTGTAACTTATTGGAGGAATTAGTTTTTTTGATTTGTAGAGCTTCTGAGAGTTTTGATGACTGTAACTTAATGGTGTTACTTATCCTTTATATCTTCTGTCAACTGGTAATAGGACATTCTCAGTTGAGATTTAATTTTATGGCAGGAATACTTTACACATAATTTTGTTTTTCACCACCAGGCAGGGATATAATGTAATGGCAGTATATTTTAAAAATTATTTCAGCAATTTCTATTACTGATGACTGCTGTCTAGATAATTTATTAATTGCGTGTAGTGCTAGCCACTTAGTTCTAACTCATTTGAGAGTATGGACATTTCTGTAGAAGGAGCTTTCCCCTGCTATTTGGTTATCCTCAGGCACAGGAAAAACAAATAATTACTTGATTAAATTTCTTAAAATAGTTGATTAGTTATTAAAATACACATTGGTTTCCTAAGAATTCTTTTTTGTTATTGTTAAGTTCAAATTTTATTTTTCACAGTTACAGAGTTTTTTCATAATTGGGTTTCATTCACATAATATTACATTAATTAATTACATTACAGTACTAATCATCTAATTTCTTTTTATTTACTCCTAATGAGTATATTTTAGTTGTGTTTAAGCCATTACATTTCGGCTATCACTGCTGCTTAGGATATCATGACTCTGATCAATGAAAACTTCTTCAAGTTTATTCCTGAGTCCACATAACTAATTCTCAGTCATTGCCATCTTTATTATCTGGTGTGAGTAGCAGTTCCTGGCTCCTGTGTCATATTTGTTACCTCAGGACTGGTCTAATCATTTATCTAAGGATTCTGGCTACTTCTAGTAGGAAATAAAATTTAGATATCAAAATCTGGAAATTTGAGTATTTGTTGTTACTAGTTTGGTATTGTTAAACCTCGCTCCCTAAGTACCTAAAATTCAGACCATATATATTAACTCACTTCCTTAAATAAGAAGTGATCATGCCTTGATTTTATCTACCTTTTTAAGCCTCAATTTCTGTCAGCTATAGAATTATTTTCACACATCAATATTTATAACTTGGCATTGTCTGTGACTTTAATATTTCTTACTTTGTCTGTAAACTGATAATAAAGCTGTGAGTGAAACTCAGTATTGGACAAACTATAGTTTTATAAATATCTATTGGTGAGTCTCAAAAAGCATGATTAGAGTCATAGCAAATGAAATTTTCCTTCCAATTACCTATACAGGGTTATTAGAAGAAATTTTTTTATAATCCCATGATCAGATGAATTTTTCTCAGAATTACAATAGTTTTCTCAATGTCATATTACTTTTCATTCTGCTTTACATTTGTATTATAATATCATGTGACCATTTATTTCCCTTGAGAATTCTAACTGCACCATTGGCTGTTGCTAGAAAAAGTATTGATAGAAGAAACATATGTTTTAATTTTACTTTAAATTTTTACATTCTTAATTATAACAAAACCCATTTTCATTTTAAAAGCCTGCAGAATCCTTCCATATTTCTCATTCTTACTGTGATCCATGGTTTTCCAGTCTTATTGCTAAATGTTAAGGTAAGATTTCTTTTTATTGCATTCCAGCATTAATTTCACTTTTCTTGAATTTCATATAGTCACCTTTCTTGGATTTCTATTTTCTTAATAAAACATCTCCAAATACTTTTTTTTGTAGAAAGTATTATGGGAGATAAACTCTGATTTTTTTCTAACTGAAATTAACTTTTTTTTTGTCTTCTATTTGGTGGCAAGTTTGGCTAGGTATAGAATTTCAGATTTGAAATATTTATCGTAGAACAGCAAATGAATTTTCCGCTGCCTTCTAGTGTTGTAAATTATAAATATCAAACAGGTCTTTGTAATAATTAATAGTGAATTTTCCACCACCCAGTTTTTTCTTTCTTCTGAACCTTGATTTTGTGTCCAGACCATTGTTTTGTGAAAGGAATCTTTTTCTTTTTTTTAAATTTATTTATTTATTTATTTATTTATTTATTAAGTATTTTATTATACCACCATGAGATATACAAATAAAAGATATACAATTAAAAAGTTCATGTTTGGATTTTGGTCATACAGTGTTCCAGCACCCATCCCTCCACCAGTGCCCATCTCCCACTAAGGAATCTTTTTCCTTAATATAAAATAGATATCCACCAACTGTAAAACTAACTACACTGTAAAAAATTTCACTTGTAAAGAGAGTTTTTATAGTTTGAGAATTTATATTTATAGTTATATATTTATATAGTTTGAGAATTTTTTCTTCACAAGAAATGAGCTTTATTGCCATCTTAACCCTTATTTTGAATCAAACAAGGTATGTCTTGTTAAAATGATTCAAGTCTAACATTGCCCCTAGTTTCTTCTTCATGGAGAGTTAAGAAACTAACAAAAATACATTTCACTATGAATTTGAAGAATTGCAGAGCTGAAAAGGCTGACACAAGTTAATTTAGCCTGTTGCCTTGATTCTGGAGCACGGCCCATGAGAAACTACCTCCATAAAATTGCTTCATATGCTTTTCATAGACACAGAAATGTCATCACCTTCCTTTCTGTGTGCAATCCAATTGTCCATGCCAAAGAAGGAGACACCACATCAGAATTTTATCCTGAAATAAATGTGGTGGCATTTGCTTGATGTATGGAACTAGTTTTCATTAATGTGTGGAGGTACATCTTACGGAAATAAAATCAAGCAATGTGCAAATATATTAAGTAGAAAAAATTCAGGGAAGTGAAAGTTTGAACTGCAGAAACAACTGGTTTTACAGGAAGTTTTTTTTTAATAAGAATGTTCTTTTTAACACAGAGTTCAACAAAAACAAAACATGGATTAAAAATGTAACCTAATTTCAAAAATAAAAATCCCAAAGATTGTATAGTTAATAGTCTGTTTTAAGCGCCAATACTCTCAAATTTTAAAAATCCTACTCTTACGTAGTAGTCATGGGAAGTTATGGGTGTGGCATTTGCTTTTTCTCCACTGGGGACTTTCCTTGGGTGGGGATATGCTTAGCAACCCTAATTCCTTCCACATGGAGGCTATGACCATCTGCAGTTGTAAACCACCACTCTGACACACAAGTCCCAGATGGTGCTCTGAATTTAAGGCCCAGGTTGCAGGCAGATTTCTACCACATGTGTTTTACCTTTTTTTCCTCTTTATTTTTATCCAGTGTATGCTCATGCAGGGGAAGCAAATAAATAACAAAAAGGAAATAAGCTCCTACAGTTCATGAAGTTTATTCTAGATGTTTTCTAGGTATATTCATTTGCATATATAGCTTTGTTGCTCTTGCAAAATTGGTGCCCTACACTACCTTCCTCGAATTGCTCACAACCCTGCCTGCCCATGCTACGAGTACCAAGACTGCCGGGTGACCCAGGTCTGCAAGTCTAACCAGGCTCACACTCATGAGCCCAACACCACAGTTCCCGTTGTTCATGAACAAGAGAGTATAATTGCTGTTGGACTTCTGGGTTGCTGTGTATTGAGCACCTACTCTTTGCTAACTAAGCTTCTGTAAGTGTTATCCTTTGCTCAGAGATGATTCGTTACTTACCTTTGCAGATGAGGGAACTGAATTAGGCTGAATCAGAACTTAAACTCAGACAACTGACTAGGTATGTAACTAAGTGACAGAGCAGCTTATTTACATGGATGACATCGCTGATTAAATTCCCAGTGCCAAAACAAAATTTAAAACAAAAGCAAACCAAAAACACCCCCCCCACACACACACACAGAAAATCCACAATAACAAAAATCTCAGACTGGTTTGGCTTCTCAACTATCATAGGAAACCCATGAAGATGGTTATAATTCACACCCAGAAAGCAGGTGCCCAGGGTCTGCTCTTTGTGGAGTCAGGAAAGGAAAGCCAGTAGTCAGCATTAACCTTCAAAAGGAAAAGCAAGGTCGAGGGTGGGTGAATCAGGAGACTAGAAAGAATTTGTTTGAACAAATCTGACCCAAAGAAAGTCAGGAGGGAGATAAAGTTTGGTTTCTGCCATCTGCAAAGTCTTAAAGTCCACCAGGTCCTTGACGTCCTTCATGACCCCCAGACCCCACCCCTGCCGCTGCAGTGTGCAGGTTACATCAGAACCCCACATTCAGCAGGTAATTTCTGTTTGCTTTCTCTGCCTGGGTTACTGAACGAAGTGCACTTATATTGTTCGGTGAGTGAGTACTGTTGGTTCAATGTATTTTCCCTCTCAAACACTTGCACTCCAATAAAATTGATGCTACTGAATGATGGAATACAAAGATGAAGGCACTTTCCTTTAACCATCGTGTTACAGTAGAGAGATATCACACAGGACTATGATAGATGAACCACGAGTGATACTACCTTCCTGCACTTCCAGAGAGAGATGGTTGAATACAGATCTGAAAGGAGATACCAGACTGGGCTTTGGGAATAAATAATGTATATTCCCTGAGCCGAAGGACCCCTGAGCAGGGAAAGCAGAATAACCAGTGTCTTCACTGGTTTGGAAACCAAATCAGTCTGAGATTTTTGTTCTATGTTTCTTCACAGACGGCAGTGGACTGGGCTGGTGTTGGCATAGTATGACATTGTGATTGCATTCCCTGGTTAACTGGTTCCATGAGACTTAAAATTATTTTAATCAAAGGGAAAGATTTCATTGGTTTTGTGTTCTGAAAAGACGTTCTTGTCTTATATAAGTCTGAATGTGTCTTTGGGGGAAAGGAGACTGCTCCAGGAGCCCATAGGACACCAAAAGGCTTCTTCCCAGGGTCCACAGAGAAAAGACCAGCTCTGACCTCAGGAAAGGATGGTCTGAAGAAAATGTAGGGGTGGTACCTGGTTATTGGGGTGCAGGAGGAAGCAGCCCCCCCATATTTCCTCCCCACACCACAACTTTACTCTAAGACACACAAACCCTGATGCTGGGGTCCCTATTTTCACCCATCCTCCCCCTTAAGTGAACTCACCAAACTCAGTAAATCTAGGACTGGCTGGTGGAGGTCCTGACCATTGCACTTTCTGTATCTCTTCCACTTCCTGAGGTGGGAACAACACAGGAAGCCGGCTCAGAGACGATTAGTGGGCCCTGGGCTGGGAAGGGATCTAACTTAAGAAAACCAGCCACAGCCTTTGGGAAACTTCCAGAGCAAGAACCAATGTGAGTCAGGTGTGGTCCTCAAGAAGCCTCTGGGCTAGCAACATTGATTTGGGGTTGAAAGTAGTTAGACATGGGGTGTCTGGTTTGAAAGGACCATGGGGCAAGACTATCAGTTTCACATCCTCCACTCTGCCACTTCCTTCTTTGGGAAACCCGCTTTAACCTCCCTGTGCCTCAGTTTCTCACCTGTCTGTTCAGGCAACCATGATCCCTGCCCTGCAGATTTGTGGTGAGAAGTAAATGGATTGATTCGCTGAGCGTAGAGAGCACCTGATGAGGATCCTATGTGCATCAGCTGTCCTAAGACCCAGGAAGTCCACCTGCCCAAATTCACCCACCCAGAGACTCATTACATGCCCCACACTTCGCCCTGGCAGCAGCTACACCCTGAGAACCACCCTTCTCCCATTTCCTGCAGAGCCAGTGAGGCCCAAATCCACCCCATCTAAAAAGGACCAGTGAGGCCCAAATCTACCCCATCTAAAAGGACCAGTGAGGCCCAGATCCACCCCATCTAAAAAGGACCAGTGAGGCCCAGATCCACCCCATCTAAAAGCAGGGAAGATGGCACCTGGCATCTCAGCCCTGCCATGGCACTCCTGACACAGGAACTTGCCCCGCCCAGCCTGCCCAGCTGTGCCTGGACCCCGACCCGCCAAATCACCCTTCGCCTGCCACTTCAAAGTGCTTTATTTTTTCCTTTTGCATTTGGATTCCAGGAAATTTTTAATGGGGTGTGTTAGAACAAAACAGCTATAACTTGCAGTCTTCGTCTCGAGATTAAACAGGTGCATAATCCCTTTGCAGCGGGACTGTCAGCTGCAGCAGCTGGGCGCTGCCCTGCTCTCCTGGCCTGTGTTGCTGCACCTTCCTCCTGTCTCTGGAGGCCCCCAGAAGATTCTTGGTTTTGGGGCCTTCCTGGCATTCCCAGCTATTCTGGCCCAGTGCAAAATCATAGTATTCCCTGAACATGCCTGGCAAAAGCCATTTTAGCTGTGAGAGTCTGAGGCAAGAATGAAAAAATATAGTTTTCTGTCAGCAGGTGCATTTGGTTGAATGCAGAGGAGAGTAAGAGCAAGAACAAGAGAGTGAGAGAGGTGAGAAAGAGAGAGAGCAAGAGAGAGAAAGAGAGAGAGAGAGAACCCAGCGGAAACCACACCTGGAAAGGCATGTGTGTGCACACATTGAGGTAAGCTCTTTCCCATCGCTGCCCTCCTCCCTCCAAGGTGGCTTCTGCTCCAATGTCAAAGAATGTTCCAGCATTGGCTCAGGGTCAGTTTAGCTCAGCCCACTAAGGTCAAGGCCTTGAGGCCGCCTGCCTCCGCTGTGACCATAGTGACTTGGTTGAACCCATCCTTGACTTTTCCACAAGCCCTCACTTCTGTTTCTTCCAGAAGTTTCACAATCCTGTTGTAATGTAAATAACTGGTGGGAGGCCCCTGGGGGAACTCCACAGGGCTGTGATTGATGGGCCGGAGGATGGAGTCGAGGGCCCCACATCAGTCACACCTCTTGCCTGGCCCTCAAATTGGCCTGTTAGCACAGCCTGACTTGGATCATTGGTCTCCAAGTACCAGGGGATTTTCAAGCAGCTGTGGAGCCAAGCGTTTCAAAGGGAACATAGTTCTGGTTTGTGGTAATAGCAACACACCGCCAGGGCTCTGGAAGCGCAGGGCTCTGAGGAAGCACTGGGTGTGGTAGCCGTGTCCTCTGTGAGCCTGAGTGTTGCCACGTTCGGGTCACTCCTTCCATGTCAGGGTCGCTCTCTCACTCTCTCTCTCTCTCTGCATCTCCTGGGACCACTGTTCCATCACCTGGAGTCTCAGAGGGTCTCATACAAGGTTCACTCAGGTGGGGGAAGCATTCGTCTCTCCCTTGTTCCTATGACTTAATGTCACCGCCACCCCCAGCACCGAAAGGGGAGCAGTGTCTGCCACCAGGTTCTGGGACAGGAAGGAGATTTCTTTCCACAGATGCAAAATTGTTTTCTTTTCACGGTCCTCTCACCTTTTCATTGTCTCCTCCCTCTCTTGCCTCCCTCCCTGTCTTCCTCAACTTCTGCCCTCCCTCTCCTAGCTTAGATCTGCTGCAATTATTCCAGCCTGGAAGAGTGAAGAGCCAGAGGGGCAGAAGGTCACAGGAGCTAAGTGGGCCACCCCTGGTCCCTCCCTGCCTACCTTCAAATTTGCTGCAGGTGAGCTGGGCAACGGGGATGGGTTTTACTCTGTCTTAGTCTGGCTGCTTCTGCATCAGTCAGGCCCCTAGTGCTTTGCTCAGCTCAGAGTTGGACAGGTTCTGAGAAGTTTGGGGGCCTCGATCCAGCCTTACATGCTCAGAGGGTCTGGTCTGGGCTTTGCAGAGGTGGTGATGAAACTAGAGAGGGACTGAGAGTGGGCACACATTTCCCAGGTGACAGCCAGGCTGGTGGTAGACCCGAAGTGCAAGCGCTAAGAGCGGAAAAGGCAGACTAAGAAAGTGAAGAGCAAGTATTAGAGGCTGAGGGTCAGCAGGATGAGCTGCCTGAGAGAGAACAGGGGGAAGTGAGAAGCGATGGAGCACATGGGTACCTTGTGGGGGAAAGGGGGAGAGAAAGAGGAGAGGTGGGGTGTTCAGGCCTCTGGGCACCTCAGAGCCAAACTCATGACCGCATGATGCCCCCAAGGGCGCCTTCCGGAGACTTGGTCCATCCATCCGTCCTTCCTTCCTCCCTCCCTCCTCCCTCCCTCCTCCCTCCTTCCCTCCCTCCCTCCTTCCTTCCTTCCTTCCTTCCTTCCTTCCTTCCTTCCTTCCTTCCTTCCTTCCTCTTTCCTTCCTTCCTTCCTTCCTTCCTTCCTTCCTTCCTTCCTTCCTCTTTCCTTCCTTTCTTTCTTTCTCTTTCCTTCCTTCCTTCCTTCCTTCTTTCCTTCCTTCCTTTCTCTTTCCTTCCTTCCTTCCTTCTTTCCTTCCTTCCTTCCTTCCTTCCTTCCTTCCTTCCTTCCTCCCTCCCTTCCTCCCTCCCTCCCTCCTTCCCTCCCTCCCTCCTTCCTTCCTTCCTTCCTTCCTTCCTTCCTTCCTTCCTTCCTTCCTTCCTTCCTTCCTCTTTCCTTCCTTCCTTCCTTCCTTCCTTCCTTCCTTCCTTCCTTCCTTCCTCTTTCCTTCCTTTTCTTTCTTTCTCTTTCCTTCCTTCATTCCTTCCTTCTTTCCTTCCTTCCTTTCTCTTTCCTTCCTTCCTTCCTTCTTTCCTTCCTTCCTTCCTTCCTTCCTTCCTTCCTTCCTTCCTTCCTTCCTCCCTCCCTCCCTCCCTCCCTCCCTCCTCCCTCCCTCCCTTCCTTCCTTCCTTCCTTCCTTCCTTTCTTTTTTTTTTTGGGGGAGAAATCATACCCAGCAACGCTCAGGGGGTACTCCTGGCTCTTTACTCAGGAACTACTCCTGGCGGTGCTCAGAAACTACTCCTGGCAGTGCTCAGGGGATGGCCCCCCTTTATTTTATCTCTTCCAGAATCACCTCCCCAGCTATCCTGTGTCTGCAGGTCTCACTGGCCTGTAGTGAGGCCCTCATCAGGGGCTGGTTCCTGGCAGCTGTGTCTCAGAGAGCAGAAAACTTCTGGGGCCCAGTGGACTCAGCTGAGGGATCAGCCAGAATCCTGGGGGTGATGGTCCCATAAGTTCCTCTTCTTCCTGAACGGTCTGGAACCACATATGGGTTCAGCCATATGGGTCTTTAAAGAATTGTCAAGAGTTACAGGAAATCCGGAGTTGCAGGTCCTAGTGGAGTCTGCAACACTATAGCAGTTTATTCAACAAGTTGTGTACATAGGGCCCAGTTGGGGATTCAGCTCTGTATATGTCCCAAAGCAATCCTTCCAGAGAGAGAAAGTTCCCATTGTGAGGCCATCAGCCCACGTATGACCCCTAAGGATTGCATGAACAGTCTGTGTGGAAACACAAAGGATGCTCCATACTGAAATGTCCTTTATCACACATTTCACTAATCAATTTCCCTAATCAATTTCCTACTCAATTTCCTTGGTGAAAAGGATAAAGTGAGGGGGGATGGCCAAAGTGACTTTGTCTTGGTAATTAAGTACATACTCATAACCTAATTACCATCTTTTATGAGGATCTGTTCTTTGGAGCTGGATGAGTGTCAGAGAAAGAACTGACAGCCAGCTGGCGCCCGCCAGCCAAGAAGATGGAGACCTGATGAGAGCCTGCTGCAGCCACTACACGGACGGTCAGAGCAGCCAGAATCATGGGGTTGTAACATCCAGTAAGGGTCAAGTTCTCAGGCCTCTTCCCATTCTGAGCCTCAATTTCCAACATGGAAAATATGAATAATAAAATACCCATCTCATAGTTGTCAATGGGGATGGACTGGTGGACCCAATGGACCTTGATCCATTGAAAAAAATTCCATCCCATGTCAACTGAATCAACTTCAACTTCTGCTCTTTTATGTACAAGACCCCACCCAATGATCTTGAAAACACAGCTAACGCTGACCTCTCCTCAGCAGTCCTCCAGAAAGCAGCCTTGAGGACCGTCCTCTGGCTGTGGGCTCTTTCTTTCTTAAACTATTTCAGTATTGATTGATATTCACTTGAAATACTGATGCACTTGGAATAATGTCTTAGTATAAGGGCAGGATAGGATTCTGTCTAGTTTTATTTTTCCTTTTCGTTCAGGCACTGTGATCCACACTGTTGATAATGTCAGGGTTTTCATGCAGCAGCGGTCCCACTCTTGACTTCCCTTTCCAATTCCTCTGAAGTCCTTGGCTGCTTTACCAGCTCTCCCTGTGCTCCAGTTCCTGCAGGGCTTGTTCCCAGGAGACTGGATCTCTCCCTGCCCCTTCACAAGGCCCTTGACAAGGGAGCAGCGACTCCCCACTGGGAACAAGACCTCCAAAGGGCACCTTGCCGGGAGGAGTGGGGTGGGATGGGGCATGTATTTTGATGTCCTGTAGCGGAGTCCTTTCTCTATTCTGCACCATGCCTCTGAGAAAGCAGCAGCAACAGTAGTAGCAATAAAGATCTTTTTCCCAGCAGCAGGATCTTGGGGTGCCTTTGGGTTCCAGTCCTCATCCTCCCAGGCTGGGGGTGGGGGGTCACAGGTCTGCTCTCACATGAAATCTGCTGATTTTGTATCAAAAGCTGCTGTTGAGGATGTTGCCACGACAAAAATACCGAAGGCTTCAGGGTCAGGATAGGTTGCGCTTCCTCTCACCCAGGGTTTGTTTTTGTCCTGTGGACACTGAAGCTCCCGGCCGCTGCGACTTCCCTCAGTCGTGAGGGTGCTGGGAAATCTGGCGGCCAGAGGTTCTGTCTTGCCTCTCTGCACTCAGCAAGGGCACCGCAACGTTATTAGCCTGTTCTTGCTTCCCATCAGACCCTCCGAACTTTTAGCTAATATTCTGAATAAAACCTGCTCCTATGAGCTTCCCATAATTGTTTCCTCCTAATCATCAGCACAGACCGTGAGCCCAGGACCCCCTCCATCCTCTTGTTTCTCTACAGGGATTGGTCACAGCTTCCCAAGCCAGTGGCTCCAGAGGTCTAGAAGACTTGTGTCCTGTTTTCTGGGTCCATTTACAATCCTTTCCTTTAGTTTTTTTTCTTCAGTCCCACATAATAAGCCTCCATCGGTCTTCATAGGACTCGGCACCTGGGGGCAAAGCTTTATAAAACATATTTGTGAGCCACACAGGATTTCGTACAGGCAGGTGAATTTTCAGATGAGATTTCTCATCATTGTCCTTTTTTTTTTTTTAATGTCTCCTCCTTCCTCTTATGCTCTTTCCTCTTTCTCCCTGGCTTCTTGTTTTCCGTCAAACGTGTTGCTTTAACTGGCTGAGCAGGTTACTTCATGTTTTTGAGCCCTTTTCCCTACCATCCTTGCCGGAGAGAGCCTTAAAACATCCTAAAATGACTATGTGGACTGAACTCTTCATGAAAAGCACTTACGAGATGGCCTGGCAGACTGAATGGCAATGGATATGAAGTCTGATGATACACTTAACACGCACATGACAGACTCAAGTTAAATGCCAGAATTAAATATTTCTCCAGGACACATAATTAGTTTTGCTTAAACATGCTCCTCAGAGTAATCTTAGCACAGAGAAGTACTGAGACCCCCCGCTAATAAAGCACAGTTATTTATCCAGGCAAGGCTGGGCTTTATACACGTTGCTCCTCTGTAAGATGAAGCTGTTCTCCTCCATTCTTTGTCTCTCTCTGCATTTGGGGAATCTCCCTCCTCTGTTCTGAGGTTCCATTTGGGGCCCATATCTTGGCCACATTGTGACCATCTCTACCTGTGTAACTTCAGTTTTCCCTATCTTTTTGCAAAGCAGCCAAAAAAGATGGAGCTTAGTCTTATTCTTGCCCCTTTTTTCTAACTCTGGCCCCAATTACTTTCCGATTGCCTCTTTCCTTTTGTGAACCTGTTGTCTTGCTGGCTCCCACAGGTCCTACGCCCCCTCCACCACTCAGTGAAGCCATGAGTGATTAATCTGTGGCTTGTTTCCTTCCATCTTCCCCAGAGCGTGTGCAGGGCCCCATTTATCAAGATGCCCGGTAATTGAAGCAATCCGCCTCCATTCAGGACAATGCTCTGGGCAGTAGGGCTGGCCTGGAGATCTGTGGCGTTCTGCGTAATTACTCTTTCTGAGTGAATCCTGGGGGCTCCTCAGCCTCCCACAGATCCCCATCACCTTGAAAGGTTTCCCTGTAAATGCCTCCCTCTCCTCCCTGCCAAGTCCTTGTGTGCACTTTACTCCCAGGCTGACTTTAGAATGAGTCTTTATCCTCAGCCAACAAGAGATGTTTTCTAGAAAGCTGATGTCTCTACTATTAGAGAATTGAATGTCCTCCCTCAGGACAGGTCCCCAGGGAGAGGAAAGTTCTTAGAGTTAGAAAGGATCTAAGTAATCATCTATCTCTACTTTCTCTCTCAGTGCCAAACTTGGGATTTTCTTGGTGTGAATCCTTCTTAATCATTCATTCATTCATTCATTCATTCATTCATTCATTCATTCATTCATTCATTCGAAAGGGAGCAGGGACATCATTTTCCCAAACCTTCACTGTCTCAACAATATCGATACAGGCAACAGTAGCAAAACTACGACCCACTAAACTCAGAGAATAAAATAAAACTATAAAAGCGACATCAATAGTATCTTCAGGCTGTCCTTAACAAAAGCATTATTGTTTTAGAGGATACTGCATGGGAAGCTTTTTTATTCAAGGGGAAATTCTCTCTTCCAGTCAACTCCAATCAACAAAGGTAATAAAGTCCATGCAAAATCACTACCATAAAGGAAACCCTCATGTGTGTAGCCTTGTAAATGTACCCCTTGCAATAAAAGACCTGAAACCCATTATTAGATGTGGCGTGCAACCACAGAAGTATTTTGCTCTAGAGAACCAGAGAATTTGA
This sequence comes from Cryptotis parvus, assembly GCA_021461705.1. Taxonomy (NCBI): domain Eukaryota; kingdom Metazoa; phylum Chordata; class Mammalia; order Eulipotyphla; family Soricidae; genus Cryptotis; species Cryptotis parvus. The sequence goes on from JAJIBD010008914.1 coordinate 41,926, forward strand.
GGTGGGCATTGACCTTAAAGTACTTTGCACATCAATACATTCAGTGACTGATTGGCCTGAAACCCAAGTCTTTGAGAATCTGGCCCCAACTCAGTCTTGTCTGAAACTGCTGTATTAGACAATTCACAGATCAGATATGCCAATAGTAGCTTCTGCTCTCAGTAATAGTATGAAAACCATGATTAAAAACAACCTAAATCTAAGAAGTCCAACTCAATTCTGATGTTTTGCAGTCTTCTGGATTAAAAAAAAAATTACTACCTCTTATTTAAAAACATTTATTTTTTTTAAAATGTATAATTTTTTTTTTCAACAAAACTGTTGCTCTTGCTGTGTTGATGGCCTCAGTGTGGCCAGTGTGCTAGTGAGTAACTGATCATGTTCCACTAGCTTCCCCCAAACCTTCCATTCAGTCCAGCCTGACCTCCAGGATTTGGTTGGCTGTCCTTCACACCTAGAGATTGTTTCCTTTCTGGTTGTAACTCCTTCTCTCATCAGACAGCATCACATGGAGGTCCCACCAGAAGAGGTTTATGCTTTCCATTTCAGTACAGGGACAGCTCCCGCGAGTCCGATATTTATTGCCATGCCTCACATCTTGATTTCTTGCTTGTGCTACATATGTAAGTATCCCTGTTGTTTTTAAAAGAAACTGAATGTTTGAGACAAAATTTGGGTCTTAGATTTCTATGTCTTCCCCTATGGTACCACTAGGTATAAAATCAGCACTGACATTTCAAGAATGCTTTCCTTCCAAATCTGAGGAGCAGACTTTATTTGAGAAGGAGAAATCCCTGGAACATTGTGAAATACATTCCGCTTAGGAACTATTACATTAAAAAGCTGGTAACTACAAAAGCGGGGGTGTGGGGCATGTGATCCATAGAGTTATGACAGAGAAGAGACCACTGTGATAATGACAATTGGAAATGATCACTCTGGACAAGAACTGAGTGCTGAAAGGAGGTAAAGGAGTGCGTGTGTGTACACACACACACACACACACACACACACATATACCACATATATATATGATAATTTTCCATATATTGGGCCGGGAGCTGTGCTGCTCCCTGAGGAGAGGGGTGAGGGTTGTGTCCTGGAGCCAATGCCTGCCTGCGTGCTACCTACCTAGAGTCGTTCCGACACCTCGACTGATCCTCTGAACACAGCCTGATGTGGCCCAAACCGGCTCCTCCCAGTTTTTCTTTGTTTTATTATAAAACCAATGTTCACAACTTCGAGATTAGAGGTGACTACAAGAGTATCCCACCCTCCCGGCAGAGCCTGGCAAGCTACCCTTGTCGTATTTGATATGCCAAATACCACAACAATTATAGACCTCATTCCCATGACCTGATGGAATGGTTTGAGACTCTTCGTGTTCCTGGAGCGAGAAGATGCCCTTGGGCTACACTAACATGTGACAGGGCGTATGGAGATGTTACTGTTACCATCTTTCCCATTATAATGCTTGCTAGGAAGACAGTGGGGTGAGTCTTTGAGGGCCATTATCAAAATATCCAAATAACCCAGCCCTTAACGCCTTAGCTCTGATTATTCCACTGAATGAGTCAGTGCATCACTGTACACCAGGAGAATGGACACAGGCCAGTTGCATTTTCTTTCTTTTTTTTTTAATGGAGAGTAAGTTTGGAATCATCTAGAGCTTTGGCTTATGAGTACATTTAGATGATGGCTCAGCTTCTAGCAGGTCAGGTATTTCAGGTGTTAGCCAGAACTAGAGGAAAATATCAAAATAGCACAAGTTTCAAGGCAGAGGCAATGGTTGGTGGTACCAGAGGCTGCAGTCAGCAGCAAGAATGCTATGGAGTGCAATAAGTACTAGACCCTCATCACTGGCGGAGAACAGTGTAAGCTGAAAGGGAAGGGTGAGGAGGAGCCAGACTGCATTCGGAGATGGGGAATCATGTAAGGGGTGAGGAAACGGAAATATGTGAGAGAGTGGAAGGAAGGGGACCAGCACTTAGGGGAGGGGTAAGCTGAAAGATAACTTTTTGTTTGTTCATTCTTGATTGGGCCCAGTT